>WJFB01000425.1:0-64252 GCA_009870185.1 Pygmarrhopalites habei | reverse complement strand
GTTTTTCAACCCGGGCTGTAGGTCAGCCCTTCAACGGAATTGAATGGGACCAAAAGTGGATCAATTACCTTTTCCTTCGTCTACACTGGGATATGATTTTCAGGAAATAATTCGAAAAACTACAAGAGTTATTTCACTTTAAAATAGTCTAGTTTACTTTGGCCCACTCTGTATATTGACTATCTTCCCTGCAAACTAGGGTACAGAATAGGTAGGTTGGGTGTATCAAGAGAGACACCAACTGCACGGCATGAATCTCTACTTTATTTCATACTTGAATTTGATACTTCATCGTCGTGCTTCTAATTGATGCCCTCTGGCACTTTTCCGTCACTTTAGTCACCATCTCATTTCATCTCCAGCCTCTCTCTTTCTCTCTCTTCCCTTTTAGATCCTAGACTGTCTCACTCTCTCTTTTAACCCTTTGCTTTGCCGCATTATACACCTGCCACTAGCCAAAACCTGATTTGCATTTGTATTTGTGAAGCATTCAACTGTGTAAATTGTCCCTTTCCATCGTACAACCCTTGTTCATTCTTCTCCAACCCAAGACATACATACATACGTGGATAAGTAGTCTCTTTATAAATATACAGCCCTTGCAAATCTCAGCGTACAAGTGTAACTACTTGACTTTTTTTAAATCATGGATTTCTTTAAAATTGAACTGGCGGGACTACAATTAGAAATAAAATTCAAAAGTGTACTATATTTAGAGATGAACGTGAAGGGCCATGACTCTAAAATATTGTCATCAGTGATTTCTTTCGGTACATAAATAAACATTAATAAGAAAAGTCGAAGAATTCCCTTACGATTAATACATCTCTCCGTAAAAAAAAGTGGAGCGCAGCAACACATTTCTTTGTTAATTATTATTTGCTTGAAAATAGCAGCATTTAAGAATGTGGCAAAGAGAAGGCTTTACGAAGGAGAGAGAAAAAAAATCTTGCCCTCATTGGTGGATTTTCTCCGCAACCGGGATAAAAAGGACGTAGGGTGTTTTTTTATGTGGTCGCTACGCTATCGGAAGGAAAAGTGTAAGATAAGATAGGACATTTTGAACACACACATCAGAGAGACGGAGGAGGAGGAAGGAGGGGACTTCTCAGTAAAAGTAAAGATAGAAATATTGATATTCACTTTACCCTCGTCCATTCCATCGTATTTTATGTAGTGAAAACGGGGAGGGATTCAAGATAGGCTGAAGGGATGAAGAGAGACTGAGAGAGAGATGACATTCCAGTCCGACCGACGGGCCAGATCAAGGCTCACACAGACTGGAGGATATGGGAGAAGAAGACGTTTTCTCCTCCTCTCTGTCGCAAACCATTGATTGAACGATCCAAGTCATCCGAGCGTCCTGCCACACACACACACACACATCATACACACATAGATGTACTTTTTACTATTTGCCTTCCATGTTTTTTTCTATCCATCATACTTCCCAGCATTTAAGGTTTTCATGTATATTTATACCCTGATTATGTACCTCCGTGGAGGTATGACTGTATGTGTCTCTCGTTTTCCACCCTCCTTTTTCGTCTGCTCATTCCCCTCGACATTGCCATCGTCATCGCCATATCCATCCTCATCCCTGTGTGCTTGTGTGTGTGTGTATGGAGTGTGTGGAGGTAGTCACATTATAATATAATATTACATTATGGAGGGAAGAGACATGAAGATGAAACCTTCTGGCTAGAAAATCCTGCAAAATCCAAAATTCAATTCTTTTCTTGTCTGTCTCCTCTCAGTTGTCGTCTGTCTCATCATACTCTACACGGACAAGAGGGAGGTAGAGAGCACACCGCCTCTCCTCCTCCTCATCCTCCTCTCAAAAAAACCCACTCTACCCTCCACCTCACCCTTACCTTAAATTTCCCCTCACCCCTCCTTTGTACACACACACACACGTAACACACATGTATAACATCTCTAGACCTTTTCTCTAGTCCTTTCCCTCCCTCCTCGTATTCTTCTTGTTCTATTCCCTATTTACACCAACATCTCTCAGGGTCCTCCTCCTCTCTACAGTTTCAGTTTTGTAAGAAATGATCTGTTCTATTATACAACATGAAAAATTGTGTACTGTAGCGTATGCACTCTGATTGTGGTCCTGGAGAACTCAATTGTTCCATCCAAATTCATTTTGATCCATTTTTACAGAAAAAGAGCTTTCTAAAAATAAAGATTGGAATATTCAGAGAGAGAGAAGAATACAGTTTGACTGCAAGGACGTTGTGTGTGTGTCGTCCATTGAAATTGGAAAAATGGCGGAGGAGAAAAATAAAAATAAAGTTTAATTGGTTAATTCAGACATTATCAAATAATGAAATTGTCTCAATCTCACTCTCCAGAATAGGCCATTCCTTACAATAGTTAGTTTTTTTTGTTGTGTGAGTGTGTTTTTTAATGTGTGTGTGTGTGAGAGAGAGAAAAGGAGAGGGAAGTGAAGTGAGGGGAGATGGTGGATGGTGCTACTTGATCAACAAGAGATTAGATGAAGATGGAGAGTGAGAAGGATAATGAGGAGGATAGGAGGAATGGTTTGAGATTGAACAAAAGGAGAGGGCTCTTGAAATAGATATAAATTGTACAATTATTTGAAGAGGAGACCACCCATTGAGCCATTCATTTCAGTGCAATCAGACGTTGAATGGACGACCTGAGCGGAATACTGACACAATACCATTCTATTAACATAAGACTCTAGACAAAGGCCAACTTGAATGCTGTGAACATGGTGAGAAACATCTTGTGCACACAAAATACTCTTGTCTCTCTCCCTCTCCCTCTCCCTCTCTCTTCCTCCTCTCTCTCTCTCCATGTACCTGTGACATCCCAATGACTGCCAGGAGGATGGAACTTTTTGTACCCATTTGTCAATACATTTCAAAACTCAACATTTGTTCACTCTCTCAATTCAATCCGAATACATCACAATATTTTCAGTTCTTTGTACATAAACTAATTTAAAACACCTCCATTTCCAAAACAATTCAAGTTCATCTCTAAAATTCTTTCTCCTTGTTTTCTCCTTTGCATCTTAAAGAAGAAGAGTGTTTTAAGATTGACATTTACAAAAATTTCTTTCTCAAAAACTTGTTTTCGGAATCAAGTCCAAACTTATTTTACTTGTAAACTTGTTGTGAAAGAGATATATTTTTAAAATTGTAATCTCTTCTTCTCTCTATCTTACGTATGACCTATGCTCACCTTTCACCCTCTCACTGTGTTTGTGCTACTTTCATCCTCTACTGATTGTTAATGAAGCATTAATTAGAGTGGTAATTCATGACAAGTTTCCCAATTGAATCGTTTACCCCGTGCACAACACACACTCACTATCACTCTTCCTTCATGTATACAGGATATTGAATCCTCCCACCCACCAACAGCATCATTCCGTAGCCGAGAGTCCAAGACTAAAATTGAAATTTACGACAAGGTTTATTGCTGTTAATTTGTGGTGAGGATTAAAATAGTGTGGAGAGAGGATGGGAGAGTAGGAGAGAGCACGTCATTTGAATTGCGCTTACGCATCTCCAGTACAACAGCGAGAGTGATTCTTCTCTCCTCTACATTAAAACTCTTGTGTCCGTACTCCTTTTTAGAGAATCTCAATCTGTCGACTGTAATCTACAATACCTTTAGTGCACCAATTTAGATTTGACACTTTCACAGCCATGGTGATAATAACATTGCCACTCCTTGTGTAATGAAATATTTTCATACACACACACACACACACACATTTGACATCATCATGAGGAGGCTAGCAACGACCGTCCTTTTACCTTTTAGCTCTAATTCGACTTGTGGTCACACACACACACATTCTCTTTGAGAATTGGTCTGTGGGTAAAGGAACGTACATAAATTATGAGAATTATAAATACACGTACACGTTCATCGTACCTACATACACATAGACGTCATCCAGAAATCTTTTAAATAAAATTTGTGACCATCACTAACTATCCTCCATTGAAACGTGTACACAGCATAGCCACACACACATACAATTATGATTAAATGTGTACGTCAGACACACAATCAAGAAAACTTTGATTTGGGTTTATTTTTGGATGGAGAAACTCCAGGACTCGGTTGTCAGTCCGATGGATGAAGAGTGGAGAGAAAGAGCATATGAGCATATGTTGGTGTGTGTGGTAGTTTTGATTGGAACTAGACTTTGAAATGGTTTGCTCCTACATGAGTTGATGATGAAAATAAGGTTTTGGATTAGAAAAGCACTGATTGAATTGGAAATTCAGGCGCGTAGCCATCCCATGCAATTGTACTGTCAAATAGATAGACTTATGTACTGCATACCCACCACGGGAAAGAGAGAGATATAGAATCAAACTCTCAAGTCAAGCTTGACCTTTGAGTGCTCGATATAAATTTATAGGAAAATCAACCATGTGAATTTTGCTTTTCCCTCAACAGTTCCCTCTATAACCTTTTACCTATACATTCCCTGTTGCGGAATAACACACACCGAATAATAATAACCAAGTGAAGACAGTGAAGGACTTTCAGCTTTTCCCTTTTTGAAGAGACAGAGTGAGTGTGTGAGAGAGAGAGCACCTTTATAGGGAAATGTTGATTTGGTTGTCGTAGCTACACACACACACACACTATATGTACACATTGGAATGTGTATACATGAAAGAGTGGAGTTTTAGTGGAAGAGGAATGAGAAGGCTAACCTATGGAGTATGGTAAATGGCGTTGGCCACCTCTTGTCTCTGTGTGTGTGTGTCTTGTGTTGGAATTTCTAGTCCGACTTTATATTGTCTATACAAGGAGAGGAGAGTATGTTCTTGCATGGTTTGCTCTATGAATTTGCTCATCGAAGAGTAAAAGTAGTGTGGAGAGCTAAAACTTAAAACTACTAGAGTCTATAGTGAAGAGAAAGTGAGAGAGAGAGAAAGAGAAAGAAGGGGAATTGAATAGGATGGGGCAGGTTCAAAATTTCATTAGTATGTGCACTTGTAATTCAATGTTCAATGTTGCCGTGTAATACACGTTTTATAATGGGATGTGCGCCTACCCACTTTCTCTCCCTTTCTCTCTCTCTCTCTCGCGTGTACAGATACAGAGGAATGTGTATGGGCAGAGCATTAGCATTGGTTTAGTCGTGAGTGAACATGTGTGGTGTGAGACGTGAGGTTGGCCATTTACATCACCCGTAGACTCAGCAAGCTTTTACTACCATTTGCATTCATACAAACATAGTAATTCAACAGACGTGTCTTCTTTGTCTTTCCACACACACACTCACTCTCTCACTCTCTCTCACATCCTCAACCCTTCCCTTTTATATTACATTACATGTGCAATTTGGGTGGGAAATACCAGGGACAGACACAGGCAGAGAGAAAGAGAGAGGCAGAGAATTTTGTATCTATACATTCTCATTATGAAACACTCGTTCCTTCTAAATGCCACTGATTTTCAAGAATCCACAATCAATTTATGTTTTGCCAGCCTCAAAAAATGAGAGTGAAAGAGGAGTGGAAGGGAAGGGGAAAGGTTGAGAGGGAAGAGCTCAAAAACTCAAAATTTCCATTTATTTAAGCACTACTGAACAACAAGTCCAACAAAATTACCATCTCCCGATTGAAACTTGAACGCCCACACAAATACACATCCACACACTATTTGCAGGAAATTGTTTTGGAAAAAAGATTATTTTCGTAAACTGAAGTCAAAATGTTAGATTTTAAAAATTAAGATCATTGCACTTTGAATACTGACCATTTGATTCATTAAAATGACCTTTTAATATTTGCGATTTTAATTGTCAGAATTGTTCATTAAAAAATGAGGATCCTTTTACTGCTTGAAATGGAGTCAAATTTTTATCAAAATATTATTTTTTTCTTCTTTCAAAGCATGATCAAAGTGTACAGCAAGAGGGACGTCAAAGTGATAAGAATGGCGAGCGAGGGGGATGGATAAAATGGCAGACTAGAGAGTTTCCATAATAGAGGAAAAGAAGGGGGTTTTTGAAAGGGATGAGAGGAGATAGAGACAGAGGATATTATGAAGAGAGAGAGAAGGATCCTGGGGAAAGTGAGAGGGAGGGAGAGTGAAGGTAGTAAAGAAGACACATTTGTGTTTAAATGGATTTCAGATTCGGACATTTCGATGGCGACTTGATGGGGGAAATGGCATTCTCCCTGCACTGTACAGTACATACAATGACAATGGTTATATGTATTATGTACCTATGTACATAGAGGCCATGTTATGTTTCCAGGATTAATTTCGTCCTCACGACCAATGGGATGAAAAAGTTTTTGCTTGCCTGGTTGTGATGCGTGAGCGATTATATACCCTATGCACAAAGCCCCGTCCTTTCCCTTCACCTCCACACTAGGATACATATGTACACATTATGTACATACAATATGCTGAAAAGTACTTTTCCCTATTTTCCCTTCTCTCCTACACCCCAGCCTTCCATTAATACGGAGTAAAAAAAAGGGAGTAATATGGCGGATACATGTACATATAGTGTGCCACAGTGTGATCCAGATTATAATTATATTATGTCATTCTTCTCCCAATACACAGCCTATATCTATAGATGGGTAGAAGGTGCAAGTGTGTGTGTGTGTGTGGAGAGTGAGGGTCTTCTCAAAAGTGGAAATGCAGAACATTTCTAATTTCTGTTTTTCACTCTCCCACACATATGTACACATGTGTGCCTATATGTAGGAAGTACCACCTTCGGTCTCCCCATGTAAAATTTGAATATATTTGAATAAATGTATACATACTCGGGTTATGTAGCAAACTGGCCGTCCTCGCAAATGATGGAGGAGGAAGAGGAGAAGGGGAAAAAAGACAGGGAGAAAAGAGTATCCTTGGCTAGCTTTGTTAGCCTCCACGTCTTGTAGATATTAAATGCAAGAAATGAAGTTGTATGGTACGTATTTACTTACGTAAAATAAAGGATGAGATGAATCGTCGTACATTTGTGTGCTTTCCCTTCCCATCCGTATGACAGTGGAGAGTCCACACACACACACACACACAAACCATACAAAAAGGAAAGAGTTGAAGCTTGAGCTGTGAGCTCCCCATTTCCGTGTGTCCATATGTAGTGCATTTGGTGGAGAATCCATTGAAAATCTATGTAAATAAGTTTCGGCATCATTATTCTCTACCTATACCATTTCATACATGTATACATTATAGTGTCTAATATAAAGGATACTTTACACACACACACACAACTCTATTCTCTCGAATCACATCATCAGTATAGTACTAGAATATTATATATTTGGATTCCGAGGCCCAGGACATGTACACACACATAGAGAGAGAGGGAGAGAGATAGGGAAGACGGAAGTGAAATAGAATAGAATATCCAGTGTAGACCATAGACCCTTCCCAATAATACACGCTGTGTGTGCCTGCCTGGTATAGTACTCTCGGAAAGAATAGAAGCGTAAAGAGGGTTGGCTACACACACACACACAGGTTCTGTAGTCGTTTCCCCTCTTATTCCCAAAATTTCATTTTTCCTAGCTCCCCTACTCTCTCTCTCGTTTCTGTCTCTCGCCTCGCCAAGTGTGACCATTTGTCCTGTGACATGGAACTGCCACCCCTATGGCACGTAACCAAGGAACCAAAGAGAGTGAGTCTCAAACTTATGTATAGGGGAATTTCTCTCACAAATATATACATACACATTTATAACTTCGTGTCCAAAATTTCCTTTTTTCCTCTCTCTCACTCTCTCGCCCTATCCCTTCCTCCCTCTTTCTCGTTTCTCCTCCCTGCTTCTCTCAAAGACGATTGTCCCAGCCTCTTTATCTACACACACACACTGCCGAGTATATGGAGTACATAAACTTATTCATAAAAGAGTACATATGGGGGTTTGGAGTGCACAATACAGTGTAGATGGAATCAAGCGGCTCATATTTGACTACACCTGATGTCTCATATTCATATAATGTATCGTGTGTGTGTGTGTGTGTGTACTATACAGCTGCCAGCTCCATGAATCTTTAATTTTAAACTTTAAGAGAGTTGGTCGTTGGACAAACAGTCATAGAGGAGGAGACAGAGTGTGTGTGAGGGGAGTGAGTTGTGCGTGGGCACACAATGTGATTGCCAATTATACTAATACGTCTCACATGAACTTGAATCTCAAATCTTGAGCTTCTATAAACTCTCCCCTCTCATAGAGGAGGAAGAGAGACAGAGAGTTTCTGCGTTTATAAATTCTTAGTGTACAGCTCGTGCATTTAAAAACACACAAAGCATTTAATCCACACACACACAATCTCGCTCTCTTTATTGGAGATGTATATGAAGTGCTTGTCCACACACAGTACACACACACTCACTCATTTTGAGCCTTTTGTCTGAGAGTTCGTTGCTACCGTCAAGTTTTTACTCATAATTTTTTATGTGGGGCTGTTAGAGAAACCTTTGAAAATCCCACTGCCAAATAGCAGTAACAAATTACCATTTCCTCCCATTGTTCAACTAATTTTCAAAAGTATGAGTGTGTTCAGTTTTTCATTAAAAATAGCAAGAAATCCTCCTCCTCCTCTCTCACACAAAATTTTCAGAGAAAATTCAATCAGTGAAACCCTTTAGAAGATCATTTTTGTACATATGATCATCCAATTTCCCTCTTCTTAAACTTGATTCGAAAAAAGTTTATTTGAAATTTTTAATTTTATTTTTTCATAATATTTCTACCTCAAAACTAAGATACAACTAAGAAACGAATTTCATTCCACAAAATAATAAACTAACATACAACAAACAATTCATTTTCCATTAAATTTTTCACCAAAACATTTTCATTTCAACATCTCCACAAAAAAAGTGGTACATGGTTAACCTATTTAATAATTTCAATTTGTCATTTAAAATGAGTTCCACACACGCACTCCCCTCCTCCCCCGAAAAAGGGAAGAGAAGGTACACATCCAACTTAATAACTAATAAATTGCCTAGACTTTCCTAGAAATCAGAATCAATTTTTTTTGGGAAAAAACATCAAAGCTCCATGAAATGAGTATTGAATATTTTTTAAAGGGTGATTGAATTAAAATCTGGTCTAGCCCTGGACCATCAAGATGAAAATGTCACACAAGTGGATGTGTGTGTGTACATACACATAGGAAATTACTTCAACTGATTGAGCTTCACCCATATTAAAGTAGAGGCTCTCTCGAGTGAGGTTCTATGGGAGCAGAATTTAAATGTTTTTTTCCTTCTCACTGCTGTCGGGGTTGTGTATGTGTGTATGCGTGTGTGTGTGTTGGGCCGCTGGATCTGACTTGATTATTCTGGGCCGCACTTAAAGGACGAATAAAGGCTGTGTGTGGAATAAGCTAATAAATTTTAACGTAGGGGATGGCCATGGATAAGAACCTTTAGTTTTTCTTGTCACTTTACCCCCTTCACTTTATAATTCGGATATTACCCTACAGCGCCAATGTGTACAAGTATAGAGCCATCCCCACAAATACAGTATGTGGCATATATGCAGTGAGTGCGTGTGTTTGTGTTCGGGGAGAAAGACCATTATTATATTAAATGAATTCTTCTGTCTCCATATATACATACTGCATCTCTACTACCATTTTCCACTAATGGTGTGTTCCCCACACAGGCACACACAGCGTATCAACGAAAAGGACACATACATATATGTAAAATGTGGTGTCTACAAAGAAATGGACAGGGTGACTAATCAGCCTCAATGGAAAACGATATGGCTATTTGGCAGGAAATAGAAACGGAATATCTGGAAAAGAATAGGATTCAAGATCAGTAATTTATTCGTTAGCCCATAAGTGAGATTTAAAATACGCAAATACTCATACCATAGTGCCATAGTCCTATTTCCCCTCTCCCGTCCACATACACAATCACGAGGCTCTGCTCTGTGTACTATAAGTCAGTCCAGCAAATCAGGAGGAGGAGGAGGAGAACTCATTGGATGACTCAAATTTTATCAGCAGACTCCAGAGTAATAATGATAATAATGAGTCCGAATGTGTTTTTTTCCTTCCTCTCTCTCTCCCACTGTCTCTCTCTCCACTCTCCAGCCATAACATTCATAAATGAGCACACTTATCGTTATTTCATTCCATATCAGTGTGTCCTCTCTTCCACATTTTTTCCCCTGGCTTTATGTCCTGTCCTCCCGTGCTGTGGGACAAAATCCCAAGTTGTTTGTAACCTACGCAGTCCCCTAAACACACACACTGTACACACTACACACATTTTCTACAGTGTAAAGCCTACACAGTGGAAGGGTATAAGGGATGAAGCAGGGTTCGTGCATAATGTAGTAGTGCGTATGCAAATGAGTCGCAGAGAATCTCCAAAACTCCGACCTTCTCTCTCTCTGTACAATATCCATGAAAACAAAACTTATAATGTATGTGCATTCATTAGACGAAAGAGAGAGGGAGGGAGAGGAAATATAGAAGTGATATGCATTTTGTGCCATTAGCTCACAAACAGAGAGAGAGAGAGAGAGGAGGGCTGAATGCCACGTCATTCACGTATGCATGCTCTTTCTCTTCTTGTTCCCGGGTTCCTTGAGCTAGCTTTGGGTGTGTGTGTGTGTGTGTGTGTGTGTTGCAGTTACTCTTGGAAAGTTGGGCAGACAGGGAGAGTGCAGTGCACTTCCCTTGCATTGCATGGCACACACAACAGTGAAAGAGATGGCTATTAGACATTGTGATGTAATGAGGAGGAGATTCCAATTCACACCAGCCCGAATGATTCAACCTATCTCTCCCAACATCTGCTTCATTATTATTATATATTCCAACACAAACTCTCACACACTCACACTCACATTTCTGGAAAGCGGAGCTATTTCCTTCACTCTACAGAATTTTGGTTCGGAGTTGCGGTACTCCGGCGTGTTCACTGTACTGTATTTTCATACAGGGAAATAATGTGATGTGAAACGATGGGTAATGTGAATCTAATGCCAAAAGTGTATTTTAGTTTTCCCCAACACACACACCTACCTCAGTACCGGTTACGATGGAGAGTGGCTCTGTTAGTTAGAGTTTGTGGGACAAAACCGAGAGAGAGTCAAATGCATTGTATAAATGTAGTCACACACCCCTCTTTTTTAAAACCATGTATAGACATTAACAATACATAGGAGATATTACCATTATGATTGTCTAAGTGTGTGTGTGGGTTCCTTGGGCCTTGGTTCCGTTCAAGAGAGAGAGAGAGAGAGAGAAGAGGGGGGGAGGGGAGAGAGAGTGAATGTACATCATTTTCATGCTTAGTGAACCAAGTTGATTCCGAGAGTAATTTGAAATTTGAAACAATTGACTCTGTCTCTCTCTCTCTCTTTCGTGGGTAATGTCATTTTCATGATTAACATTGTTATCATCCTCTTGCATTACTTAAGAGCCCACCATTGTTCCATCATAATGTAATGTGTAATACGTTGTGTGTGTATGTGTTCGAATGAGTATGTGTCAGCTTTATGCTCTCTCAGTTTAATCTTATTACCGGTTTTGATCAAATCATGAAGTGAGAGGACAAGTCTTATGATGGCTTCTACATGACTCCACAAGGTAATAGCGTGTCAAGCATGAAAAGGAACAAGATGTGTCTCACACTCCTACCAATTATACTCCTTTCTAAACTTTGGATTTTTGAGTCACCAAACCAAAAATGGTTGAAGGAGACAATTGTGTATAAAAATTTCAGACACAGATGCATTTCTAGTAGGGTAATAGGAGACGTTTTTTGTGTGTCAGGATTTAACAAAATTTAAATCAACAAACAATTCCAATTAAGGACAATCAAATATTTAAACCGCTATAGTAATTGCATTATCAGATTTGGAAATATTAAATTTGAAACTAATTTATAGTAATAAATCGGGAGTGGTGAAGAGCACATTAAAAATATTTTTAGGAAATAACCTAAGTTAACACAATTTTTATTACTATACCAAATATTTGAGGGTTGAAAATCTCTCTCTCTCTCTCTTTGTGTAGCTTTGTTTTCATTGCATTAAAGTTCTCCCCGTCGTTGTCGTTATAAGTGTCATTTTTCTGCGCATAAAATGAAATGGGAAAATTTTGAAACCGGCTTCTCACTCTCTCACTTTCCCTTCCCCTCACTTTCACCTCGTGCTTCCTGTGAGGACATAAAAATACTTGAGCCAAGATGATAGTTCAAGAATGCATATAAACGAGGAGAGGAGAAAGGGAGAGAGAGAGGAAAAAACGAGAGATAGAATTTCCCTTTTTTTAGATGTTCTCCTCTTGAAAATTTTCTATTCCTTTTTTCGCTTTTACTCACCCGTCAAAATGTAACGTCAGAAAAATGCCCTGTACGAAAAACTCTCTGAATAACGCAATTTCATTTGTGAAGTGTAAAATTAACTTTGAATTTTTCCAAAAAAAATGTACAATTTTTTTAAAACACTCATTTAAATTGTCCACATGTCCTCTCTCTTCAACTCTGGAAAGTTTAAGTGGTCACGTCCTCTACAATATAATTTTGCAAACAAAGTGGCTTCAAAAATAGGACTAAAAATTATTTCCTTCAAAAAATTGTTCTTCAAAGAAGAAAACACTCAAAATTCTGGACGTGAACGATTTTTCAAAAAAAAATTTGAGGAATGTACGGAAACTAGCCACGTCGGTATGTGTCTTTTCCATAGTTATTAGCTGTTGACTGAAGTGACGTTGAAATGCCTTGTCATATTTCCTACTACTATTTCATTACAGTCTCCGCTAGTCTGCCATCCAGAAATAGAATATAATACAATATTGGCATTTGTTTGAAAAATTGGCGTAGCTCTCCCCTTCTCTCTCTCTCTCTCTCTCTCTCTCTTTGTGTTGTGTGTTTCCTCGTCTTCATATTACAGTATAAGAATAGAGTGAGCATGTGGGAATAAAGGAGAGAGAGAAAGCGGAAAACAGAGAGTGTGTGTGTGGGGAGAAAGGGGGAGAAAGCCAAAGGGATCTCATATTCTCCACAGCTATTTAGTATATTTGATTTAGAATGGAAAAACGACTTTACACTTAGACTCACACTCACCCATTCTTTTACACGGCTGGGTAGCATTCTCTGTTCCATGCCAGCCAAAATGTGAAAAAAGGACTTTTCCACACACCCAAATAGGTACGTATACTACACTGTATATATGTGACTACACTCACCATCATAATACACAACAAGGGAAAATATGTGCTCATAACTCCCACATAAACTTGTCTTTGTTTCTCCACCATTACAAAACATACAGTCAACCTACACTCTACAGTCACCATAAGACCCACCCACCACCACCGGTTTTGTAAAGCACAAACGGCCTACACACATACAGAAATATTCTGGCTGTACATGTACAAGTATACGCTCAGTGAAAGTGGAGAGAAAGAGAGAGAGAGACAAGTTGTTGTTGAACCGTGGTAAAATTTCAAACCGTGTTGACTTTACAGCAAGCCACTTGAAGCTAACGAAAGGTTTCACATTCTTCATATATTGCACTTGGCGGAACTATTCCACTTTGCACAACGACATGAAATAGTTTATCCATGTGCTCATATGTTTGTACTGTGTATTGGGAGTGTGTAGCTGTAGCTGGGTGTGTGTGTGTGTAGTGTGTAGGCACAACTACCTGTGTATGTATTCATATGTTGATTTTATGTGCCAGAGATAACTTTTAACAGAAGAACCAAGGGAGTGAGTGAGAGGGAAAGAGGATAGAGACAATAAGAGGAAAAAATAGGGAAGAGAAAGTGAGAAACCGATTCGTGGACAGGAAGGTTTTTTCCCCCATTTCATATTTGTCTCTTGTCTCTCTATATATTTTAACCCACCTACATCACATGAACAAACGTGTGTCTCCCTTGTACTGTTCCATATATTTGTGTACGTGTGCCCTCTCATTCCTCCTCCTCCTTCTCTCTAGCTTTCCCCCACCCCCACGAAAAAAGTCAATGTGGCCCCGGAACAACAAAAACAAATGCATATTATTATTTATGACTGATATACTACTTGGGTATAGTGAAAAAGACTTTGAAATATGAAATGCGCTTTTTTTGTCACATACCTCGGTTTCCTTTCCTTCACCGATAAACTTTGGCACTTTTCTCCACTTTTTTCAACTTTACTCCCTCCATCTCTTCTTCTTCCTTCTCCTCCTCCTCCTCTTTGTCTTTGCCATGTACCCAAAAAACACACGAACACACATTGACTTCTACTGTATGTGTGTTTGGGTGCTACCCTTATCCCATTCAGAGTGTACACAGAAAAATTCAAGTTGTAAAAGTAGGAGTCGCTTTCTTCCTCCTCTTTCTCTTCCTATGAGATGATACATGATGTACACTGTACATACCGAGGAGGAGGGGTGATGGTGCATACTTACTTTTATACCTTTTTTCCTATGGATTGGCCACCCTCACAATAAAACTAAGGCAGGCTTCCGACATGGTGAAAGCTTTTATGTTGGAGGAAAGAGGATGTATGCACACGCAGAGAGAGAGACAGTACACATCCACACACACACAAAATGTACTCGTAGGAGTTGGTACGAGTTTACGTGAGTATGTCGTGTAGAAATTGAAGGAAAATATGTCTAGTGCTTGTTGATCTCTACCATTCGCAATTGAAGTCACAAAGTGATGAGGGCTAGAGCAAGAGGAGGGAAGGGGGTGGTCTAGGAGGAGGCAGAGAAGGTAAAGAAAATATTATGGGAAATGCATGGATACCAAGTGGGAAAGCTTAGGTAGTTTGACTTTTATATGGGAAACGGGATACTAGAGCACGTTTTTAACATGAGCACCGCCACGTACATTACCATTACCTCCTCGTTCCTCCCGTCCCGGCCACCACCACTACCTCCACACACACACACTACATTTCCAGTAGAATGGAATGGAATGCCTCCGATCCCAATATCAACCATTCTCGTATTTATTACTCTACATACGTCCATAAATACGTGTATGTAAAGGAGAGTGTGTGTGCTCCTCTCTCTCTCTCTTTCTCTCAGCATGTATCGTTTGTAAAGGTCTGCACTTTCATCTTCGTTTCTATGCATAACCACTCCACTTTCATTGTATTGTATTCCATTGGAAGCACATCTCCAGCTTCCAATTTAGCAAAATATCCCGTACTAACATGCATAATAAAACATTTCCCCCAGTTCTTTTTTTACGAAACCCATTCTATCACACACACACACTACACAAAAAGCACACAAGTCCTAACGTCCAATAATACTCAAAATGTATACACTAGTATGAACTATATCCATTTTTTCCTCTCTCTCTCTCTCTCTTTCTCTACCTCTGACGAGTTTTAGGGAATCATGTGTGTGTAACCACACGCACACAGCTTCTTTGAATATAGAGGAAAAAAGAAATTGTTATAAAAGCTCAAGGTTTTTCTGTATAAAAATGTTCAATTCTAATACGTGCAATCATCATCGACTAGTACAAGGCTAAGACAAGTCCTTATGAAAAAATCATTGGAACGAACACACACACATACATATTGTGGTACACACACGTACACACAGAGAGAAGGTCCCTCGCTTTCAGTTCAGAAACCATACATAGTTTATCGTCTACTTTCTCTCTCTCTATATCTTACATCTTATTTTGACATGGCGCACCTCAAAATCCCCTGCCAATCTTTAAATGTCAAAGCACCAATTTTACAGACTCTATTTTTCTATTCCAATACTTTCTCTCCCTCTCTCTTGCCAACCATCCACAACACACACACACACACACGCACACACAAGAAGTCATACTCTCCCAGCACCAACAATTTCTCATGCCTTTTGATACACCTCGTTTTTTATTTTTTTGTATTTTATTTTTTCCTTCCCTCCCTCCCTCCACTCCACTTCAGCTCAGCAATCATCTGTACACTTTCGACGTTTCCCAGTCAAACCATCTTCCACTCCTCCTCCTTGTCTTCTTCTTGTGCATTAACAATGGGCCGATCGAAGGGAAAAAAACTTTCCACTGATTTTCCCCTCCGACTCCTTTCCGTTTTCAACAAACCCATTTAAATAATTTCTTTCTTTCTCAATATTAAAAGTCTACATTTGAATTTTTGAATATTCTCATATTGTGCTAAGATTCTTTGAAAAAATTAGAGAAAATTTCAACCATTTTTTTGTTTCTCAGAACAAGAAGAAATACTGATCATGATCATGATGAAAAACACTTTTTTTTTCGAAAAGAGGTCGTCATACATCATAAAAACTTTTTTGTGGTGAGGCTGATCGGCTGCTATGATATTAGAGATGGATATTTATATTGACATTGTAACCATACGAGAGAGAAAGTGAGAGAGGATGAGAACAGAAGGGTGACTGAGAGAAAGGAAACGTGTAAGCTGCTCAACCGCTATGTTAAGGATAACTTTTTTTTCTTCTCCTTGTTCCCGTCACACAGCCAGGGTGGCATGGCAGTAAGAAGGAAAGTCTAGAGAGAGAGAGAGAAGGAAAAAACTGAAAATGCTTCAACTATGTGTGTGTGTGTTCCTGACTTTCTAACATATTATCTGTCACTCAATCTTCTAACATCACATCACATGACGAACCAAGATACTTTCTCTAGTTCAAAATTCTTTTTTTTTCTCCTCCCCCGCACTCTCACTTTCTATACATATGATTTTTCTCTAAACTCCAGATTACATGTATATTCTCCATACATACTATTATTATATGAAGTAGACAGAAGAGAGAGAAAGAAATGTCGGAATATGATTCAGCTGCTTTTTCCTTCTCGTCGTCTCCTCTTCTTCTTCTCAGAATGGTGTGTGTGTGAAAGAGAGAGAGTGGGAGGGAGGGCATTGTCAAGGAATAGGGAAAAATTGGAATTTCGATTTCACCATCCTGAGTGACTCCATTTCAATATTAATTCCAGTCAGAGCGTGAAAAGCTAAAGTTTCATATTTCGGCTCTGTCCATTGGAACGGCTCCTATTTAACTGTCCAATTTAATGTATTGAAAAGAAATATTACTGTGAGAAACGTTCTTCACGTTTTTCTCTCCCCTCTTCTTCTTCTCTTCTTCTCCTCCCCTACCCTCTAATATTAATAGTGAAGGCAGCGGCAAATGTCGATATATAAATTTCACAAAAAGGAATCAGGACATTCTCTCCGTATACATGTATACTATACAAGGACTTGTATAACTATATGGAGAAAAAACAAATGTAAAAGATGATACCCTGCGTCACATCCTTCTCTCTCTCTTTCTTGTTATTCGTCTCTTTCTGATATCTCTTTCTTCTCAAGTCTACATAAAAAAAATGGAGGAATGTGGACAGTGAACAAAGAGAGAGGGAGAGTAGTCAAGTAAGTCAGATGAATATCTATCCATCTATTTGTGACGGAGAACATGACAAAGGATAATCAATCAGAAGAGTAAAAAATATACTATTCTCTATTTTTTCTCAGGGATTGAATTAGAACAAGGGACTATCTTTCTCCTTCTTCTTGGCGGAGACTCCGCCGTGTGTCGTCGTCGTGTCACTGTATACAGATATTTGCAGATTTTTCTAACAAGATCAGCACATCACGATAAATTGTCACGACTGCCAACTCTCAAAGTTTTCAGCATATGCAAAAAAAATTGAGAGCATCCAGTCGGAGACAGAGGAAGAGTGAGAAAGCTGTTCTCCCGGTTTTTTCCGTAAGGGCATGAATCTCAAGAGTTGGAATAAAACTGAAGGTAGATCTTTTCTCTCCTTCCCATATCTACTTGTATGTATGCAAGGTGCTAATGCCCAATGTCTCTCCCAATTTTTTGAAGAAAAAAATGTGTTTTACATACTGAAGAGATGTGTTACACAAAGAGTGAGGGGATGAAGAAGGGAGGAAATGAGGAAGACAAAAAAAGAAAGGAGAGAAAGCGCGCTATGGACTGACGGATCCGAACAATATGACAGAAGATGAACGGGAGAGCAAATAGATTATGTTTAATAGGACACACACATACTTCTTTCTCTCATATGTATTTCATGTATACATTTTAAGTTGGGATACATTGCACAAAAAATTTTTGTTCAAAAAAAATAGTTCGATAGTGTGCTTTCACTGTGCTGACTGTGTGTAGGGTGGAAAAAATAGTGGAGCAGACATCCTTATCATGACATCCATTTTTAACTTTCTCTTCTTCCACTTTCTCTCTTGGTTCTTGTACATCATACACAAGATATGGCACAAGCTTCCTCTTCCGTGGGTCTTCACTCCGCTATCCACACTTGTCTCACTCTCTTTTCTTATTATCTCCTATTGTTCACACAATAAGGGCAAAACATGAAAGAGGGGGACAAGTAAGATCCATTCATTAGATGAATTCAAAAATTTTGATTTGTAAAATCTATTTCTAGTATTTTTCCCCTGTCTATGCAGTTTTGATTTTATGGATGAACACGAGTAGAAAAAAGTAGAGAGAAATAATGCAAGTAATAATCAAAGATGTAACAACGAAAACGTTGATTCGACTTGATTCGTAATGGAGGAAGGTAAATCAATTTTAAAATGTGTACTCTGATTGTATATACATAGTTCAAAAAATTGGAATTTAATTTCGACCAATAATATTTTGTAGTAGAAGAGGTCGAAATGGAACATGGCAATTTTGAATTATAACTGGAAAGAAGGGATAGTCATTGAGAAACCATTTCAAAAATTTGGAAACTTCCGAAATTTCTGAGCTCATCCTGAGGGTGCGTGCGTGTGTCTGTGTGTGTTCAAGACTTAGTCCTGTCCCTCTCTTGATCCTCCAATGAGTGTACGACTTAATGTGGCAGGGCTGGCTGTGCGAATGAAAAAAGAAAGGATAAAAAATCCCGCCTGCATGCTACACAAATTCCATATGTATGTACGTACGTACGTACATATGCATACGTACACAAAGGGGGTTTGGACTGAGATGAAAAGTGTGTAGAGAAAGAATGAGAGAAAATTCGGTTCGGTTGATGATAATGGCAGTGGGTATAGTAGGCCAGCCCTCCTGGTCTCTCTCTCTCTTCTTTCTCTTGTGTGTGTGGCTCTGTCTCTCGTCACATGTACATAAATAAAGCACAGTTGGCTACACACACAATTTCCTGACACATACATGTAGGCTCTATCACTCTGTCTCGTCTTTCGTCCTTCGTCGTCGTCGTCCCGAGAAAATGTCAAATCCCTCAAGGATATTCTTTCTCTGTCGACTTGAAAAATTAAACTGAGGATTCCAACATTTCCAACCACCAACAGACACAAGCACTCGACTTCTTTTCTATCTACATCTACTTTCTCCATTTACCCTCATTCATTCCTCCTCCACGCACTATGTAGTCTACCATGTGTCGGGGGAAAAACTCTCTCTCTCCACCATTCATCCACCTCCATCCCTCAACCTTGACAAAAAATCCCACCCAACAACAACTTTCAACCATCCGCAGCTCAGTCCAGGATCAGACGAGCCCTCCCATTATTTTAAATGCTAAAATTATTTCCCATTTTTTCCAAAAGATAACTAGTACTCATTTTCTTATCAATATTATCTCACAGTTTAAGCCTCACACATAATTATCTGATTTTCTAATTAAATAAAAATTATACCGTCAACTTTCGATCACACAAACAGATTTTAATTATTTAAAAAAATAATTACAATTTTAGAAAATGCATTCATTGTGTCCGGCATTCTGTCCAATTTTCCTAGACAAATTGTCTCGAGTAATAAAAATAAAGCTCAATTACAGTTGCATCTACAACTTTAACAGATTAATGTAGCGGAGATTTGATCCATAAAAAACTACGACAAATGCATTTTACTGAATGGCTACATAAAAGACTACTTTCACCATGAAAAAACTGTACATACTCTGTACTGTGTTTGAAAAAATAGAATGAATTTCTACCAAGTTTTTGAGGTTAGGCTAAACTATATTTATGCATGTGAGTGTGGAAGCTTAGCTTGTTTTAAAATAAAATATTTTTTAAATTCTTCTATCAAAGAAGAAGTCGAAAGTAGTCATAAAGTATGGAGAAATTGAAAATACATAAATAATATAGGCCACGCAGTGTCGAAATTAAATGATTAGAAAATTTTCATATTTAAAGTTATTAGTAAAACAATGCAACTTTCCCCTCTCTTTCTCAAGGTTTCACCTTGAATGCAGAAATGCACTTGAGTTTTGAGCGTTTTCATTGATGCACACAAAAGAAGAGGAGGAGGAGGAGGAAGAGGAGGAGGAGGGAGAAGGAAGAAGTAGAGAGAAAGTTAAGTTTGGCTATATACATTGGGAGTAGCGTCGTCGACTGCATGAGTTCAGAGAGAGAGAGTGAAAGAAGAAGGGAAATGCATGGTGAAAACGAAGACGACCTATCCAACATGTAGTCACATGGAGAGACTGTATATATGCCATGGCCTCAATGTTGGCTGTTCCTAGTATAACACTGTGTGTGTGAGAGAGAGAGAGAGAGGAAGAGAGACTAGGAAAGTTTATGGTGGAGTACTTAAAGAGTGCAGCTTTATGATAATTGCCTTGCACCAAGAAAGATTCCGCCACAATTGCTATTAGTTAGCCTAGCTTTTATTACATCACTCGGGCTTAGTTTAATTACGATGCTTCATGCTTCATCCTATACTTTACATCATACTCCATCCTCCAAACACTATACTTCACACTTCTCTTCTTGGGAGTGAGAGAAAGAGAGTCTGTTTCATCTAATCATACACATACACACACACAAAGTGTATGTGTAGTTTAAACGACGGCGTCTCCTTCTTTTCCACTGTGAGGGAGTCCAGTACATTAGCATATCAATCAAACATCCCTTGTCACACAAACCTAATTTCATTCCTCATGTTGTCTACCCAAATAACTGTGTGTTTATGTCTGTGCGAGAGACTCTACTGTGAGTTGCGAGTGTGAGAGTGAAAGTCACGAGAACAAAAATTAATTATGACTATTCTCAACTTTTCTTTTCCACATATATAATTCAAAAGGTGGCTCCAGACGTCGTGAAACGGTTTTAAGTGGATATTAACTGTAGAGAGACTACACGAGTTCTGTAGTTCAGTCTAATTGAAACATTGGGGGTGACTGTATTTGACTACTTTATTAATTGAATTATATGAAGATTGAATTTTTACATATATGTACAGCATGTATGTTTCAAATTGAGTGATCCCTTACACACACACACATACAACAATCTCAGTACCATTTAGGAAGTACTCAAATTAAAATTTTCGCCCACACTAATTGTTGTTTTAATTTCTTTGGGAAACCAGAGAACTCCCTCATCCAAGTCAACCATATGAATGAAGAAAAAGGAACGATTGGATAAATTGTTGAGTGGGGATGTGTGAAGGGAGAGTGGAGAAAAATCAGTTATTTATTGTTATTGTTGAAACAGGAGAGTTAAATGGGATGACTAAACTAATTAGTCAAGGCAATATGTCATGACTTTGGCCACGGCCTCACAGAAAAGAGAATTCCAAATGGAAAGTGGAAACTAGAAACTGATGAGATTTTACAAAAGAAACTTGTTCAACTCTCTCTCTCTCTCATCTCCACACGTTGTATATACAACACATGTACAGGGCTTGTGTGCAATACATTATATTGAAAGAGAGAGTGAGGGAGAGGATGGACGTCTTCAAGCTTCCGTCATTTCAAAGAAAGAGGGGATAGAGTGAGTGTGTGTGTGTGGGAGAGAGAGAACAAGAGTAAATTGGAAAGTTATTTGAATAGTAACAAGGTTACACGCATTTCCCTGTACTTTGTTGTACATACACACCAACCATACATACATAGATGAGTGTGTATGTGTGTGTGTGTATTTAGACGGAGGACGAGACGAAAATAAATGCAGTTAGGTACAAGAGAAAAAATTTAATTGAAACTTGGGAGTGGAATGGAAAATCTTGACTGAATGTTGAGAGCTGGTGAAAGTAGAGAGAGTGTCTGAGAGACAGTTTGTGTGTGTGTGTGTGAGGGGGGAAGAGGAGAAACGGGAGGGGAAAGGGGAGAAACGGGAAATGGAGATAAGGCAAAGGCGTTAGTCAGTTCCTAGTGGATACGATGAATGACTAGTATAATGAGATTTTTTAAGAAAGACGCGACTCCCAGAAAGAGAGAGAGAGATAGAAAAAGCGCCTTCTGAACCACATGAAACGCAAGCATGGACAAGAGCTATTGTCCATACTCCTTGTACACACTCTTCTCTTCTCCTGCACTCTGTCTACAAAAGAGAAGATGTTCCAGGATACAAAAGTAAAGAGAGATGGAGAGAAGAAGGAAAAAATATTTGAAACATGTTTTTTCTCAAAGAAAAGAAAGACTGCGACGTGCGTTCATGAGCCTCATATTTTACAGAGTGGTAGCCAAAAAAATTCCGTTGAAAAAAAAAACTTAAGATAAATATGATATAGGAAAAACCAGTCTGGCCTTTATAGTTTTGAATGTTATGTGTGTGTGTGTGTGTGTGTAGGATAGTACAGTATCCACACATACACATTTAGTGTGTATTTGTTTGTGTGTGTCTATGTGAAGCGGTTGGAGGATGTGATATGATAGGGAAAGATTATATGGAAATGAAAGGTAGGGAAAAGAATTATTTGACTGTCTATATGTGTATTTTTTGGTCTCTGCTTATGTAGATTCCAGATTGGAGCTTTTATTTTCATTACAGCGTGTGTGTGGTGATAGTAGGATGGGGAAGAGAGAGAGCACACACAGATCCTTATAAGTGTGTCTAACCCCTGGTATGTATAATAGAGTAGAGGATGGACGGGTTGGCCAGGGTTGTTGGAGAGAAAAAGACAGACACAGAGAAAGAGAGAGAGTTAGGCTGGGAAGATGGAAATTTTGAAGGAACGAGAGAGGAAAAAACGGGTTGATGGGATGTTGGGCGGACGGACCAGGAGCAGAGAAGCAAAATCAGAAGGAAGTAGCAGCCCTAGTCTCTTTCTCTCTCTCTCCTGCAGTTTCCAACTCTCTGAGAGTTCTCTCTCTTCTCTTTTTTTTGAAACGAAAAGTGGGGACCAACTGCGGGCATGCCATATCGATTGGTGGCTACAAATATGCATACATGTGCATATTTTAACTCCCTTCTACTCTCTTCTCCCTCTCTCGCATTTTCCCTTGGAACTCAACGAACCAAATCCAAAAATATTCACCTTCGTCCAACCAGTCTAATGCTTTTTTTCCCTTTCCACTCTTGCTAAAATTGCACTTATTTTAATGACACTCCTACGACTACCACCACCACCACCATCACTAGCAGAGAGAGAGAGAGAAAGGGAGAGTATTCGAGGAATGGAATTCCAGCCTTTTCCAGCCAACCGTTCCTCCACTCTTTCCCTCTCTCTCTCTATTATATTCTTTTCTGTGTCTCTACATATCTGTACGTGTGTACTATGCCATGTAATACCTACCTCATCCTCTCTACCGCAATGTATCACCTTCTCTAACTTTGTTCTTCCTACCTTTTTCCGAGCCCATGCATATGCATACATTTGTAAAGAGAGAGAGAAAAAATGGTATTGTTGCTTCTTTCTCTCTCTCTCCCTTCCCCCTTACTCTTTCTCTCTGATGAATAATTTAATCTAGACTGATTTTCATAGCAAACTTAATTTCCTTTTTATTCATATTTCATCTAACCTTTTGGACTATACACAATCATAATGAGTGTACATTTACCAACTTGCTAATGGTTCCCTCATCCTCTTCTCCTCCTCCTTCCTTTCCCTTTTTCATAGCGTGTAAAACATGAGAGAGAAGACGAAGAGAGAAGAAAGTAAGGAGCTTAGTTTCAGCTACAAAGCTGACAAGATTTCCTTCTTATGAACATGTCTGATTGAGCCATCCTCATTTGTACACGTGTAAAATCCTCAACAGAAAAAATTCCCCTCCTCCTCCTTTCTCCTTTCTCTTCCGTGTTTCCCCATTTACCATTTATATCCATGAAAAACCACCAAAAGTGGAGAGTTGACTAGTTGAAAATTCTTGATTACCCAAACCCACCTTCCCCCCGTAAATGTGGAATCCATGTCAAATGTGTAGATTTAAATGATTTAAAAATTACTGTACAACCCACACAAATGCAAACACCCATACTGAAAGGTGTGTGTGTGAATGGGAAGAGAATACAAAATCCTGCTTGCATAAGCAGGAAATTTGTGATTTATTAATTCTACTTCCGTTTGCAATCCTCGTGCATGACATGGTGGGAAACTTAATTCAAGTGTTCATTGTACACATCTGTAAAAAA
The DNA here is from genome assembly GCA_009870185.1 of Pygmarrhopalites habei. NCBI lineage: Eukaryota > Metazoa > Arthropoda > Collembola > Symphypleona > Arrhopalitidae > Pygmarrhopalites > Pygmarrhopalites habei. The sequence goes on along the minus strand of WJFB01000425.1, from coordinate 39,958 downwards.
TAGGCAATATCAAATTTGTCTTGTATCCTACTCATTAGTATTTAAAATCTTCCAGTGTTATCAGTGAAAGGAGGTTGACAAATATGTGATCCGTAGAGAGAGAGAGAGAGAGAAAGGAGAATGGGTGGATTTTAAAACTTTGAGGAAAATAAAGACGTCATCATTTTTAGTGTCATGGAATTGAGCAGAGAAGAGATTACTCAGACAGAAAACTGGAATCAACATCATTGAATCTTCCTCAGGTCATTGGAAGGAAGAGGGAGACACACACACATACACACAGGCACACGTACACAGGAAAGAGAGGAAGAGAAAAGAGGTTAGCTGATATTGAAAATCAGTAGAGCATGTGTGTGTTTGTTAGGGAAAGGGAATACCTACTTGATGTTGGAACCTTGTCGCCCTCATGTGTTTTGAACAATACACCCTAGCACACACAAACACCCGCGACACACAAAGAGAGAGTGAGAGTCTGGCTCATAAAATACCGTTATCATTATATAATTATGATATGCATATAATTTGTAAAGATACACACTCCAAATAATATGACTGTGTATGACTATACATCATCGGAGTTATATATGGTGGCTCCCACGCCACTGCATTCTCTTTCCTTGTCTTTTCTCTTTCTCTCTCTCTCTCTCCAGCTCTCGACTCTCTCCCTCTCTCTCGTTCTCGTTTACAACGAAATAGTGTTAGTGACAGTCGAGTGGATTCTCATCCAACGAATGTCATGTCATCAGGTTAATTAGTAGACTTTCTCTCTCTCTCCTCTCTTTACAAGGAACCTTTCGTACCCGTCGACTTTTGAGGTTTACTCTGAGCACTAGCTTCACTGATCCTGAGATCACATCTCATGTGTCATCTGTGTGAAATCAACCTCTGCTCAAATCCCATCCAAGCCACTAACCAATCGTCTCTCTCTCCCTGTGTGTGTGTGTGTGCTCCTCATATGTAAAATGGAATTGCAGAAATTCAACTAGTATTTTATAGCACTTTATAAATGTACATTAATAATAACAAATATCAACATTGCAAGGACAAGGGTTAAGGCAAATAAATACGACTTTCCTCGTCCACACACATACACACACACAAGATATATGGTGGTGTGGAGGATGGAAAGGGTGGAGTACGAGAGAGAAGGAGAGAAGGGGAGAAAGTAGAGAGAGAGACAAGAGATAATACCACAGGAATTGAGGAAAGATATGAAAGAGACAACATTACGGATAGTCCATTGTACGGAGACTATATATGTGGAAAAGAGTATTAGCGAGTGACATGACCCAAAACACACACTCACTCACTCTCCCCTCTAAGTAATGCTAACATCCCTTTGAGAGAGAAATAACATGGTATAATAATAATGAAGATAATCCAAAGTCGACTCTACAGACACAGAGAGAGAGAGACCTGAGCATCAGAAATCAAAGAGAAAGAGACACTGAGAGACGGGAGGATGAGGAGGAGGCAGAGGGCAAAGTTAAAAACATTCTGATGGGTAGTTTTGATGCTTTGTTTGGCAGCTTTGATTTTGAACCTCTTGTCAAGAGGGAGAGAGAAGAAGAGAGTGAACCAAAACAAACTCCAATGATATTACATTTCACTTTGAAACGGCTAAGAGAGACGATCTTGTGTGAGTGTGAGCGTGTGTGTGTGCTACATGGAAAGTAGAGAGGATATTGCAAGTCAGGGAGAAAACATATGAGAGAACTGGATTTTGTCAAACCAATATAACCAACAGAAGAACAACAATCATAATATTATAATAAACCTAATGAGCATCCTAAAGTCTTGTGTGTGTGAGCGTTAATTCAAAAGGGGTTAAGCAGTCAGGTTTTCAGAGTGCACACTTTACCTATTTGCCGACTGTCCTTGAACACATTTAGAAAATTTAATAAGAGAGAAAGAGGGAATTAAGTAGAGAGAGAAAGGGTGATTATCAAGGATCTTTACTCCGGTTATACGCCACAAACACAACAGAAGCAATCAGAGGGACAAGAAGATGTGTAGACTGTGCCTTGATTGTGCTGCCAACATTATGGAAACTATTGAAATGGAAGATCACATGCTTTCTCCCAAACAAGATGTGGATATACTGTCGGCATAGAAATTATTTTATTGATGCGTCCCACAGCTATCTTAATATTATTTGTTAATCTTGATTAATTCTATTGTGTAATTGTTAGACCTCACTAATTTCCCCATAATCCAAAAGTCCCATTGTGGTTCCACATCCTCATTGAAATTTTCTTAATGTCTTAAATTTTAATCTGTATGTATATTTCGGGTACAAAATCTCTCTTTCAAATTAAATAAAATAAATTTTCTCCAAAATTTCTAGTTAAAAGTTAAGACACTCCCTTCCCTTTCGTGTAATTACTTTAACCAATTTTTGGAATCGGGTAGACAAGTTGTTAATAAAATAAAAACAATTTTTGTCATTATTTACTCCACTTGAGCAGCGAACTATCAACAAGTGCAGCCTTCTCCCTTTCTTCCCATGTAAAATGAGCATGGAAGAGAAACGGAGAAAGACAGAGAGAGAGAGAGAGAGAGGAAATATATGCAAGGCCCAAACACATAAATCATTCATCAAATCAAGATGATCCGCCGTGCAAAGTTTCCACAACAGCATCTCTCAACAATACTCAGACAGAAGCGGGGGGAGAAAGCGAGGAAAGAGAGAGAGAGGGTTCAGAGTGTTAATTTATGGAAGATTCTCCAATAGTCACTTTAAATTACATTGAAACACACACATACACACACACACAACCAAACACAGGGGCAGGGATGGGGGAGGAAAATGTAGGAAAACGAAAATTACAGAGCTCTCACACTTCTAGTGAAAGCTTTTCACTTGTTTTCACTGGAGAAAACGAGAGAGAGTGGGTTGGTTGACAAAATGTCCACGAGATGGAAATGTTTGTCGGTGCGTCACCCGTCCGACGAATCCTCTCCCCTACCCGTCTAATTCATCTCCCCTCTTCCTCTCTCCCTGTCTCTCCCCTCCTGAGCGTCCATTTCATTTGTCCATTCCATGTCAACTCCCGCTATGACCATAGGAGCCACAAAATCGAATGTGTGGGCGCAGGGCAGTAGCACATCCCCATAAAATGCGACAGAGTGGACGCAGAATGAAATGTGGAAGCTTCTCTCTCTCTCTCCACTGTCCCCTTCCTTATCTGTATTACCCTCCCGTATGCACTCCGTCACAAAAAAAATGTCCGCGTTTTTTTCTTGTTCAAATAAAAATAAATATTTTTTTCTTAATAAAATTCATTAAAATTTCCAGAAGCCGGATTTTCGCCGGGGATAACAAGCTAAATTCAAATTTCATTATGAAGCATGTAGGATTTTCTGGATAATTTCAAACTCGACTCATGGCTGACTGAGTTGGGCTAATGTGAAAGGGATTCACACATGACTAAAATCAAGTAAAGTGAGAGATAGCGTATGACTCGGTGTGTGTGTGTGTGTACTTAGGAATTTGAGGTGACTGCTCATATGTAATGTAGCCTCATTCATGATGATGACTGTTGTCCGGATGACTTCTTGAGTAGAAATTCTGGTTTTGTGTGTGCGTGTGTGGATTCTTGTCGTCCTCGTCAGACTTTGAAATAGACTGAAGAGGAGGAGGAGAAAGAGAGAGGAGAGAGAGAGGAGAGGGAGGAGAATACGTACATCCTGACAGCTCACATGGAATTCATATGTAACTGAAGTTTTGGTTTTCGGACGGAAATTCTTGTAGTAAAGTTACATGTCCTCCTCTCTCCCTCTTCTTTGACATGACAGATACAATATTACAGAACAGATTCATGTCTATTTGTACAGTATTGCTTTTGCTATCCCATGCACGGTTTACTAATCTGACTTGGCAAAATTGACGTTCACTCAGCCAGCTAAGTTGAGGGTGGGGACGTCATCCTCCTCCTCCTCATATGACGCGGCGGGCCTTCTGTCTGTGTGTCTCACCATGTGAATGTACTTCACATCATTCCTTATTACCTCCATCCATCTGGATGTATTATGTGTGTATGTGTGTGTGTGGTGACGGTGAGCGTGTGTGTGTCTACCTCCCAAAGAACCGTATTATTAACTGAATATATTATAACAGAACTAATTACAGTAACATTTTAGCCAATGAACTCTGTGGCATTCTGTAAAGTCAAAATGTAATAAGCGTGTGTCCTTCTTCCTACTCGTAGAGAAATGTTATGTAACTTCAAATTTCATTTTAAATCACAGACTAAAATATAATTTTCAAAAATGTTTAAAAATTTGATAGTTACACATACACTTTGAATATTTGATACTGAATTTTTGATTCAACAATTAATTGTCCCAATCTCAATTCACCTGAAAATTTATTAGAAATTCTCTCATTTTGTTTGAAATTGGGGAAAACTAAAAAATGAGAGAAAGGTAATAAATTCGACTGAGTTTGTGTGTTCCTTTGATCGACAGTCAGTCTTCCGAGTTCAAAGTCAGATCAATAGACAACAATTCAAATATCCGGTGGTAATGAGTAAGACAAAGTCATTGTGTGTGTGTGACTCGCTTGTGTACATGTGTGTGTGGAGAGAGAGAAAGAGAGATCATAGTGTTCTCAGCTTGAATTTGTTTACAATACATTTCTAATAGTTGAGTACATGACCATTATACTTTGTACATACGAAAGCACGGATGTGTACTCACACACACGCAGCGAGGAACAGAAGAGGGAGAATTTTCATTTATTTGGTTCTTCTCATTGTAGCTTGTTGGCTTTTCCGGAGTTACCTATGAGATCATCATGAGATGGTAAAGGGAATTTTGTGGAGAGAAACATATATTCTGATTCTCAGTTCAAGGAAGAGGGAGGGAGAGAGAGAGAGGAAACGTGTGTATAGGACAAGACTGAGTGCATGTTCAAAACGAGATACTTGGAAACTATAACAAGCGGGATAACCACATCCGCTTATATCCAGGGTATAACAAAGTATGATTCCTGTAGCCTGTACGGGGAGGATGAGTCCCTATTAAATTTGAATTCAGTATCTATCATTGTCGTGTACTTGTACAGTGTGTGTGTCTATACTACACAATACACAATAAAATTCAATACACTGTACAAACCGTACAAATTCAGAATATTCTAGACACACACGCATACACTGTCCTCGTATCCCATTGTTGATCACCCCCGTGCTTTCGTACAAATAGAGATACTATAGGATGAGGACTATGTGCGTGTGTGTGTGTTGTAGACTGACCGCCTTAAACCTGTTCACTCCACCCACCTCACATTCGGTCGAGTTCTCTGTCAAATCTCTCATCTCATCTCAACTCTTCTGTTCCCAAAGCTGCATCCTCCCATCATGTGGCGTGTTTATATGTACGCTTCCACAATTCTATGCAACACTGTTGGCGTACGGGACTACTAGTAGACGTAATTTGGAAGTGCTTTGTTTAAAATTCAGTGTACATGTCAGAAATTAAAGTTGACACTCAAAGTTGTCTTTTGCATTTGAAATTTCCTTGTGTGTCCATGTGTGTGTGGTGTGTGTGTGCTATGTATGTGGAGTGTGTATGTGGGGAGGGTGGAAATTCATATCATATTACTTTATTAAAATATTACATTACAATTTTGAACGCACAAGTACACAAATATGTATATGAAGAAGAGAGAAAGAATACACAGGAGTTCACAGGACACAAACAGTCTGAATTCAAAGTAAGACTGCGACATGGATGAAGAGAGCGAGACATTAATGGACTTGATGTCTAATTACAGGAATTACAAATCTTTTCAAAAACTGGCCGTGTGTGTGTTTGGTTTACACAGTACGCTCTTTAGCACAGTTCCATAATTTTGTAGTTAGTATTTACGATGGAGGATATGGTGTGCACAAATTAATAAATTGCAAAATCTTGAGAGAGACATAGAAATTGTGAAAAATTTCACAGTAATTTTTTTAATATAATACAAATCTCAAAGAGAACACCACGTAAATCTTTTTTAAAAAAGGTTGAGTTTACTCTAGGCTTTCTATTGGGAAGGAATACTTCAATCTGAATATATAGATTTTTAGATAGAGATTTTTTTCCTGTGAAGATACGTGCAAACTAGAAAAGTTCAAAGGCCCCTCAAAAAATTTTCTTTTCTCTCCCTTTTGAATTTTTATCCCAAATATATTGCACAGAAATTGACAACCGCCAGGCAAAAATTTCAGCCAGTGTGTATATTTATGGTGTGATCACAGTTAAACACGAATCTAACGATCAGAATTACTGACTGCCTTGATTGAGTCGTCTCGCCTTCAGCACTGACTTTTCTTTCGAAAATGAATGTTCAAAAAAACACAAAAATAAATATAATTATTTTGTATCACAATTTTTATTGCACTTTAATCATTCCAATTTTATATTGATTGCTTAGCGTGTGTAGTAATTATTTTGGTAGAAAAATTTTACGTACAAGGAAAAATTCACTTTAATATTGTAAAGACGAGTCTTCACAGATCGTCGCTGGACTGGCTGTTCTCCAAAAAAAACTTAAGGTGAGAGGGAAATCACAGAAGCAAGCTTTTTACTCTTTTTGTGAGTCACCCCAACCCCCTGGAAGAGTGAGAGGGAGAGAGAGGATGATGAGATTTTTCATTTACAAAGGAAAGGGGCAGCTTTTCTCATCATCCTCCTTCAACAAAAGTAAAGTTTGGAGCTTCTTGGAGGGATGGCTGTATTGTACAGTCATATACACATTATAAGTGTACATATTTGGATCTTTAGCTGATAAACATTATACCTACACTTGATTTTTTACCTGATTTGATCTCATATACATTTTTGAATGGTTTCTGAAAGCAACACACACACACTGTGTGTGTACACATTCTACGGATGTCGTCGTCCTGTATTGAAAGGGGTGCAAAAAAGGGTCACAGATGAATTGAAAAGGGTTCTTCCTTGGAGAAAAAGAGGTGCTCACTATTGTCAGGAGCTACCCTACATACCACATTGGCTCACTGCATCTAGTCAAAAGCATCATCACACAGACACACACACACACTGTGCACACACCAGTAAAAGCTGACAAAAAGCTCTCTCTCTTTCTCTCTCGCTCTCTTGACTCAGTTATTATAGAATAAGAGTGTAACTATAGGGATTTACAGATGATCCTTCCTATCATCAGTCCATCCAGCCAAATATACAGACACACACACACAGAAACAGACACACATAGAGAGTGAGATCAGTTAAATATCCATATATTGTCAGACTAAACATAGCTACGTTCCCATTACATCTAATGTAATTTAGTGTAATATATAATTCGGAGAAAAAGAGAAAAAAAAATCTGATGAAAAAGTGTCACAAAGACCAGAAAATCCCATGTGAAAGAAAACTCTTGGAAAGAGCATAAATTGTTATGTGCAACACACACACACACTCTCTTTCTCTCTAAAATTTTTTGACATGTATCCAGGAGACCGAGAGTATACTGTATGTATGTACTCGTTAGTTTCCTAACTCTGATGATCCTATACATGATGAGGTGCTATATTCCTTCTTCCCATATTAACCCTTCCAATCCTCTCAAGATTTTTTCTCCACACACAAACACACATTACAGCAAATAGACACACAAACAGTGTGTGTGTATTTACGTCGGGGTAGATAAGTACATTAACGATAATAATTCCCCTATGACCCTCTTTATAAATTACACGTTGCACCTCCTCCGTTTGAACTCTACTCTATTGTGGTGCATACTGTACTCACATGGAGAGTGTGAGCGTCATGATGAGCCTGAGAAAAAAATCTCTTTTGTACTAATTTCATAAGAGAGGGAGAGAGAGAGGAAGGGGAAGGGGGAGATAAAAAATTCTATTAAAAGAGTATATAAGGTTGTGTGTGTGTGAAGGGAGTCCATAGACATTGTCCTAAGAGAGAGAAGGGGGTGTGGGTATGAAGAATTTTCTTGGTAGTCAGCCAACATGATGAATGGGACAAGGAGAAGTGTAAAAATTAAAAGTAAATTTAGAGAAAATTCATAAAGCCACACCAGACAATAATTCCCTTCCTGGTCTCTCTCTCTCTCTCTCTCTTTATGAATATGCGCTCTAGTTGCGTAAATTATTGTTTTTTCCTCTCTTCCTCTCTTTCCTTCAAAAACTACAGCACACACAACCACATTATGCAATCACCATGAGACATAAATAGTCCAGCCTAAGAGAGGGATAATAAGTCTAATATTTTTTCCACACTTACAGTAAGAGTGTAGATGCAGTCAGTGGTGTTGAGGAGTTGAAAGTGTTAAAGGTGTACAAGGGTAGATTGTGACGGTGAACAAACTGGGGACACATTAATCATGCTCAGTGGTGGTTGGTTTTGGTGGTGATGTTTTTTTATTATTTAAAAAGCTAACGTCCCATCCTATTGTGTTCTATCTCATCCCATCCTCTTTCTCTCTCACACACACATATACACACACATGCTCGCTTATGCTGTTCATGTCAAGGGTGGCCGGGATGTGTAGAAGCAAACCAAGTTGAAGTACCCATTTTATAATGTATAAATACAAAGTAGAGAGAAATTGGCAGGAGATAACAGCAGGAGTTGAGAGGAGAGGAGGAGAGTGAGAGTGAGTGAAGGAGGAATGGTTTTGAGTGTCGGTTTCCAGTCCAGTCCAGAGAAAATGAGATTGAAAAGGGTCCTCCATGCTTAAAAACAAGGTAATCAACCATACTCACTTGATGGTTGACTCTTCACTCTCTCTCTCTTCCTTTCTCTCTACACTCCGTACACTTGACTCATTGTCAACCTCCCTTTTGTCGATGTACATTTTGAGGAGGGAAAGGATAAAAGGAACCCAACACACACAAACACAGATTCTAATCTTCGATCAGGAAAATATTACAACTATTTTCCATCCCGTTTTCCCAACAATACTAAATATTTACATTGCGAAAAATGTTTTGACACTCTGGGAAAAATTGTTCTCCAAAGACAATGACCATTTTGTAATCATTATATTTGAGACAAACAATCTGTTTTCATTTTTGTAAATTTCAAAATTATTGATCCATAATTTGAAATTAAATTACACGGTCGTAATTAAAATGGAGAAGGAATGGAGATGGGTGGAGACGGACTCGTTTCCCGGATTTGAGTACATAACTGATTACATGAATTTGGATGGGTTGTAGTACAAGAGAAAGGGAGAGAAAGAAACTCGGAGAGAATGATAGTGATGGTGAGTAATGTTAAATATATGGAGGAACATTTTTCTCTCTCTCCACGTTTGAAGACAAGAAAAGACAAAGGATGTCTGAAATAAAAGTTTAGCATTGGCAGAATAAAAAAATATATTCTGCACGAAGGAGAAGTGAGACTAGGATAGAAGAGACTATGTTAGAAGAGAGAGGAAAGAAAATAAAGGATAAAGGAGAGGAGAGGAGAGTCGAGAGCCATTTGGTTTTGTGTGTGTGAGACGACGTTGAGACGGAGGAGACCAGGGTGAAATGAATAGAGTATAAGAAAAATAGGGTTTGATTTTGACTCGATAGGATAAAAAGTAGAGAGAGAGAAGGATGGCTCCTCTCTCTCTCTGTCTCTGCCAGAGTTTCCGACATGTGATGGATATTGTGGGGAGTCAGTTAAAGAAGACAAGGATGAGGCGAAACCATGGACTTTGAGTTAGAAGGATCTTCTCCTCTCCAGACACAGACACACAGGACTAGAGTCCTGGCTGAGTCAAGGAAGAGAGGAGGAGAGAGAGAGGCAGACGAGGAAGAAGAAGGAGCCCTATTAAAGGCTTTTCTTCGTCACGTGTAGGGCTAACCACGGGAAATACATACATTTGGAAGAGCGAGAGAATTCCTAAGTACGCCACAGAATCCCCCTCTCCTCTATCTCCCCATATGTACTCCCCATGTCTTTTGAAGAAGGGAGAAAATGTAGGTAGACTCGCCCTTATAGGGAGAGTATGTGTGTGTGTGTGGTACATACGCACGGCTTTATGTGTAAAAGAATGTGTGTTGTCTATATAGAAAGTCTAGTGGAAGGTAGGGAGAGGGGGAGAGACTGCAGAGTCAGAAAGCCATAGGATATTATGGACAAAAAGACTTGGAGTAAGTCGAATGGTGATGCCTTTGGGATTCGCGTCCGTACGTACAAATAAAAAGAAGAAGAAGATTCGATGCGGACGAAATTTGAGCAGAGCAAAAGACTGATGATTCTGTTATTTCAGAAAAAGGGCAATAGTCAGCAAGAAAATTGGTTAGAAAATAACCATCTCTTCTCGATCCCTGAGCCCTTCAGAGACTCACGCTCTCCTATTTCTCTTACCACGTTTCATGGCGTCCGTATGTACGTCAGTGGTGTATACAATCAATGTGTGTGTGTGTGGCCGTGTCTTTCCCTCTCACATGGTTTTTTGCTCATGTATCTTTTCCCTTATACTTACTACTATTACTAGTAGTAGAAGTGTGTGTGCATATATATGGGGTCTCTCCAGTCTTAAAATTTATGGACTCAGCTGAGTTGAGTCCGAAAAAGTAACCCCATGAGAACCTATCAGCTTTTGGATGGATGTATATTCCTACACAATTTCCAAGAGACTCCTCGCACACACACACACACCACCACCACACTTATATAACAATATAGGGAGAGGGAAAGTACATAATACCACCTTTAGTTTACGGAATGAACGTCCATGTAGCTATTCAGAGAGAGAGGGGGGAGGGAGAGAGTGTGTGGCACGTAGACATAATGCATAGTTTACGAGAAAGACAACTATGCGGTAGTTATACACATTTCTCATATACAAACCAAGAGATAGAGATGAGAGTCAGGGAGAAAAAAAACTCTCTCTCTTCCTCCAACACAGCATCTTCTGAATGCACTTCTTTTTTGAGTTGGGAAGTCCTGAGGAATCGATTCTGCCTGATGAACAAACCTCTTTCATAGTCACAGTCACTCTCCCATCGTCTGTCTTCTTTTTCCACCCATCTATCTATCTATCTATCCAAGGAATTGGGAAAGAGTTTCGCCTCCCAGGACTCAATCAATTCTAAACTCTCTCTCTCTTTCTCTCTCTTCTAGATTCTCCACACAGTCATCCCTCTCCACACATACACACAAACATAGTTAATCCCAAGCACAATAAACCATCATCTTGACGTCCTTTTCTTTACGGCATTGGCCTACACACCACACACACTACACTACCCACACAGACACACAGACACAAATACAGGCGAGCAGAGAGAATGAGAAGGGAAAAAATTGCACACACACACCCAACATCCCATCTCCATCTTTTTTCCCAGACTTTCTCTCTCTTCACAATCTCCTCCAGCACTTTATTAGTTAGTCATATAAAAAAGAGGAAAAGGAGAAAGTAGGAGGAGAAAATTTTTTTTATCCATTTTTACACTGCATATTTTATTATTCAACATTTTATTTTCCTTGGCTTCCACCATTACGGCTGAAAAGCTTTTATCAAAGTTCCGTCCTCTTTACATACATACATCCAGATTTACCCATACATGTATGTATTGTGTGTGTGTGTGAGAGAGAGAGAGAGAGAGAGATGAGAATCTGTAATGAAAACTGAAATACTCAAAATTGTATCACCATCACCGGCCGCCACCAGATTTCCCCCGACTTTAAATACTTGACTTTCCTTCCAGCATCCCTTCATCCCAAATATACAATACAATGATATATATATATATATTTATAGGTGTTATATAATTACAGTACAAGTGGTTTTGGAAAATACAATGGATGATTCCATACTCCTCCTCCTCTCCTGTGTGTGTGTGTGTGTGGAGATGGAAGTGAGTGCATGGAAATTTTAGCACACACACCTTGAAATCTCACTTTATATTTATCTACATGCACACACACACTTGCACACACCTTCCTTCCCAAATTCTCCGAATTAGGCCAGGAAAGAGAGTGGAGTCTGATTTGGACTCCAGTCATTGTTTGTGCACAACAAAACACACACACATATATGAGGGACGTGGGTGGGTGTGTGTGTGTGTTGGCAAATATTATAGAATCCGGTGGTAACCACAACTCATCATGAGTCAGGATGTCCGTCAAAGGGAAGAAATTAATGTTTGTTCCTGAGCCTTTGACTACAAGATAGAACGGAATAACCTCCTCCTCCTCTCCATATGCGCGATTCTGTGGATTTGGATAAAGAGAAAGACAGCCATACATAGAGAGGAGGAGGAGGATAGGATATTTGGCAATAGAAATGCAAATAGTGGGTTTCAGCGAAATTTGTCTAGTTGGTCGCATGCGAAGGAAATATATAATATTATCTGCTCCTCTCCTGTACAACATAAGTTTCCTATTGGCTTCTGTGCCCAGAATAATAATTTCCATGGAATGCAATACGTGTACTAGGGAAACATGCGGAATCTTTCCATTTGTCCGTCTCCCCTCTCTCTCTCCTCTCTCTCTCTTTTACCTACACACTCCAAAGTGTGCATGTGTGTGTGCAGTACACACACACAGAGGGAAACAGAATTGTACGTACTACGTACCAACTTACAGTTTATTCAAAGAAATGAGTTTCATCCAGACGGAATGATAATGGAGCTTATGATGCAATAGACATACTTTAGTGTTCTACGTGGCGTGGACGATATCAAGCGGTTTACCCACTACTCTCCCTCCCTCCCTCCCTCCCTCACACACGCATACACACACACCCACTGTACAAGAACAGTTTGGGAGGGCCTCGGATTGTTAAATGACATGTCATCTCATGGTTTTCCTATACAATTTCTGCCCGCTAACGTCAAGTCAGAGTGCCACAAAAGTTATTTCCCATCCAAAACTATTCACGTGTGTGTGTGTGCGTGTGAAGAGGTACAGTGAGTGTACTCCTGCTTACGGACGGTGAGTGAAAGTGTGTGTGTGTTTTGAGATGAAGCTATATATATGGAATCTATAATGCCCTTGTAAGTGCTGTATAAGCTCATTGACTAGATGTAAGCTGTGGATACTAGAATTTAGATTACGTGTTCGGCCGCTCATTTTAACCGAGTCTAGACCCACTCTCTTCTAGCCCCTCTACAGACACACACACACACACATTTGTAAAGAGAAAGAGAGACATGGGCATAAGATTACACATGCCTCCATTTGATCATTGCGAACTGACTGTACAGCATCCACGTTCACACACAATTTTGTATCTTACTCCATGCTTACTTTTCCCTGGTACCACTTTATGTGGGAATGTTTATACTGCATGATATGTGTGTTTGAATTAGATATTTATTATATTGTACGTAAAGGAGTATCATGAAAATAACGGGTTTGTGTGTACAGCCTAGTGTAGTGTGTGTGCATGTGTGTGGTGATGGGAATGGGCAGAGAGTGGAGGAGAGAGAGAGCATAAATTTAAGAGGGAAACTTACAATAATCGGACTACAGTCATTCATACAAATTCAGTTGATGTTTACTTTAGCCTAATATTTTGACATGGGATTGTACCCAGGAATTTCCACTAATAATGCTCAACTAATACTTGACTACTCCTCTCTTCTCTCCCTCTCTCTGGCGAAAGGACTCCTGAATCCAAAATGTCAACTTGCTAATGTCATTCCATGTACACATTTGTACAGCCCCCACTTGTACACCTTCAAAAAAGGATCCGGAAAGTCCATGAATGTGTGTTTGTCTGTGTGTGGGTACATATTGTGAAACAACAACAGACAACAAGGGTCCAACATTCCCTCCCTCCTCTCTCTCTTTACATGTCCAATGTACACACACACATGTAGGCACAATGAGACAGTTAATAGTGATGGAGAATATAGTCGGTTTTAATGTTGGACATTTTGTGTCATCGTTAGCCTTCAACTGGAGACAGAGAGGGAGAGAGAGAGTAAAAAGTTCGTGGAGGCAGTAAAGTTGGACAAAGCGGATTTTCCGTTGTCTTTTTTATTGGAAGTGGGCGTGGGGTGGAGAGACCAGGAAGTCTGGGAGGGCTGTCCTCTCTCTCCTTTTTTTCTACACACAATCACAACCAACCTATCTCTTTACCAATCCCCTCTGCTTACAAATCCCATATTGTTTCCCCACTCTCTCTCCCTCTCTCCCACTCCTCCTCCATTAACTCTCCATACTTTTTAATTGCAATTGAGATACTTTTTGTGTACAATTGTGTTTACTTACTGCACTTGGTCCACATTTAAATTTAGATTTAGGTTACAAATGTTGGGCGATCCATGTCACTTGCTATGAAAAGCTTGTGGTAAATATTCTTGGGAAATAAGTAATAAATTAATTATGATTACTGACTTACACGGCTGAATTTAGAACCCTATTTTTAATGTTTGGTTACTTTTCCGAATATTGTCAAAATATTTTTAGGCGATTTGGATTGACAAATTAATGTCGTTGTCAATTTGAAAATTTACATGATGTACATACGAATTCAGGAGACAGTCAAATGAAGAGATTTTTTTTGTGAAGGATGTTGAGTTCTTAACGGTTAAATGTTGTCATATTAATAAATTTTACAGAAGAGAGAGAGAGAGAAAGAGGATCCTTTGATTCATTTTGATTTTCAAGTCCCTTTGATTCTCTTCTATAAAATCCATTTGAGTCTCTCTCCATTTTTTTATATCAAATTTTTTTTCAAGATGAAACGACCTGAAGCTGTAGCTTCCCCGGTCCCTCCACTCTTGTTTGTGTGTGTGAAATTTTTTTCATTTTGGTCCTCTGGAAAATACAGAGCATCACACACGATTCATCCTCATCCTCAACAGAAAGGGAGGGAGAGGAAAAGAAACAACCTCATCGGAATTAAAAAATTCACTCAGGCAAAGATCATCCTTTAACGTTCAACTTTTATACCATCAAAAAAGGAATGTAGGATATAGAAAGGATGAGAGAGAGAGAGAGTGAAAGACTGGTCACATTTCAAACTGCAAAATTTATGACAGCCAGCAAAGTAAAGAGCATTTCTCTCTCTCTCTCTCTTTCTATATGGTCTGGTGACTCGAAATGAAAACAATTTTTTGATCGCTCTGATCACATAATAAAATATATTAAAAAAGGGTTACACTGTCCTCAAATACATGGACAAAAAATCATCCTCTCCGTTTCTACGTCATTCTCTCTCTGTGTGTATGTGTGTGTGTGCGTGTTTTATAAAATGTAATGTTGGTCCACACACACAAATTCACTCTGTTACCTTGACTATCCATTACACGTTTAAATTTTTTTCACTTCTTTTACCCAATTGCTCCTTTATATTGCTCAAAGAATCATTTTTATATGGACTTTTCCGTGTACATAACCCACTGTGTGTGTGTTGTGGATGGAGCCAGGTCAGGCGAGGAAGGAGAGCGAGATAGAAAAAGAGTTGAACAAACTTTTTTGCTCTTCTTAGTCGATCCTAATGCAAAACGGATCTGTGTAGAAAGTATTATATGGCTATAACCCTTTACCCAACCGAACCAACAAAAGGGAATTTTGGTTGAACGGAACAGATATTTCTTTTACCTCTCCAGTCTATCTCTCTGTATTTGTGTGCTGAGCATTTCACATTACTTTTTTTGCTATCACTACATTGCCTCGGCTCTCCCAATATTGTCCTTGTCCATTGTCGGTGAGTTGTAATGGAACAGTCATCCAGAGAGAGAGAGAGTACAAAAAATAAGTTACTTTTATTTACAGTTTGTCATGTAAATGTATGAACAGCCCAAAAGAGAGCCTTTAAAACATGCTAAATGCTTTCCCCTTTAACCCTTCACCACTACACACACACTACTGTGTGTATTTAATAGAAAAGATATATATAAAACTTGCACTTAAAACTACAAAACTTTATCTGTAAATTATATCCTAATTCCTAGTAAACCTTAGGACAACACAACACTAGACTAAGGGTACTTGTAACTCTTTTCCTCGGTGTGAAATAATTTTGTGCTAAAACGTTTTTAATTTTATTCCATTTCACTAATAAAAGCTAACATTTCTGTGCAATTAGGAACTGCAATTAATTGTTTTTACTTTTATAAGTAAACATCTTTGAAATAAAATGTAAAACATTAGTTTAATAAAAAGTATCTGTGGATAAAACTTGTTGCTGATCAAAAAAATCAAAATTTTGGTCTAATTGGAGCATGTCGGATCATAATCAATCATAATTGTAAAAATGGATTAAATACAGCAGAAATAATTGTGAATCCTTTCCCTCTCACACAAAAAATTTACAGCTTGAACTCCCAATAGAAATTCCATGTGTAGAGTTAGTGTAGTTGTTAAGCCACTCAAAACATGAGGATTATCCTCCAAAAATGTGGAAAATAAATGATTTTTTCACTTATGGGTCCATTTTATCCCCACAACACACACACACAATTCCTCCAATTCCAGGATTGAGGTGGTTTCTATTAGGGAATATTATTGATGTCATAGAATTTTTTGGTGTGTTTTTTTCCGAATTTGTACACAATACAAGAGTGGTCTATGATATGGTGTTGTTGAACAGACACACACACACACATGGGGAAAAACATTGAGCCAAGTTTTTTGTGTGCCAACTAAAGTGAATTAGAATCCTATTGAATTTTGGACCCATGTAGTATCGATTTCACAGCAAACTGATCGGATTTCACTCGATTTTTGGTGTACTTTTACCTCTTTTCCCCCTCAACCCAAAAAAAGAAACCCCCTTTTGACTTTCAACAAAAGCTGGAAAGCTAACAAATAGGTGTAATGTCTCTCTCTCTATGTGTGTGTGAATGAACGGTGTACAACATAATCCTCTAGTGTCTAGAGTAGTCGACTATCCCTACATATAGTTGAGGCAGTGTGTGTGTGTATTTGTGCCTTACGATACATCATGCTCAACACAGCGAGTAATAAAGTTTACTTTGAGCTCACACACACACACACACTACAAGCATTCTTCTCCGTCTGTACAATGGCATGCCATTTAATCCGTACTTGGTGAAGAGATTAAACCTTTTCATTCTTCTCTCTCGGTTTTCAAGAACTCCCTCAATACTCATTATGTACCCGCGTACATTTTACTCCAGCCAAAACGCTAACAAAACACTAACATGCCATAAGCTACTAGGAACAAGTACTCGTCACCGTAGTTACAATCTCATTATTCTCAACTTTTAATCAGCCCCTGTCTTCCCTCTCTCTCTCTCTGTCAGTACTGTGTGTGTGTGTTGTGTATGCACCCACAGCCACTATGTAATAGTTATATATATTTTTGCCCCACTTTCAAAACCAGAGCTTACTTCCTCACCACCAACCCTACAAAATACAGACGGTGTGTACATGTGTAGTGAATGCATTTTTTGCTCATTACTATCACTCATATGGCACACCTTTCTCCCTATTTTCTTCCTCCCTCCCATCTTCTCTTCTCTCTATTCCTCATTCTCTCTCCAAGGAAATCTAATTTATTTAATAATTTTAGCAGGCCTTCACCTCCTTCTCTTCTCCTCCTCCTCACATTTTCCCTTACATTATATCATCAACAATTTTTTTACGACTTCATCCCACTTCCCACTGCACTGCTTTTCCCTTCCTTTTTTGTGTATCCACAAAAAAAAGTGTTGGGGTAAAAAAAGGAAAAAAAGGAAAAAAAGTACAAACAAAGGCTATGGGCTATGGACGTCTACTGGTCTACTGTAGTGCATTGTGTGCGCTCAAGTCTAGCCTGGATGTGTGCATGGGTGAGAGAGAGAGAGCTTCATGTCCTGTGGCTAGAAAACCGGTTGAGAGGAGAAAGACGGGAAGAGGAGCAAGTGATTCGGTATTTTGCAATATTTCCAGTCTATAATGCAACGCATAGGTAAGGTGGAATTGTGAGAGTGTGTAAGTACTTGGGGTCAGCCTCATGGAAATTACAAGTGCAGGGCTATTGATCATGAACGAGTTATGGGCAAACATCTCAATTTCTATTATCCACTCTCACAATCAACTCCACTCTCTTCTTATCCATATGTACTTTATTGTGTGCGTGTGTATGCGTGGAACAGACACCAAGCTAATTTTTTAAGAGAATTTTATACTCAGCTAAACTACTGTGTGTGCATGATCTTTTCCAGTGTACACATATGTACTGTATGTGTGTGTACATTATTGCACATGCTGAAAGAACTATGGAGAGTAAAACTTGTGGAGGTGGACCTTCCATGTTCTCCTCCTCCTGCTTTATTGAACAAGGTCTGAATTGAACTAAACTGGTCTAGGTGTATTCAAGTGAGAGATCCATGTTCTCCCTCTCCCTCTTATTGATGTGCTTCCTCCTTCCAAAAGTTGCTGCATAAAGCAAAAACGTAGAAACTCTCTCGTACTCTGTGTGTGCGTGTGTGTGTGTAAGTTGGCTCTGGTATTCATGTACCTGTTGCCTCGACATTTTGCAACCTTATCCCTCGTTCCTCTTTCTCTCACTTTCCTTCTCATCCAAACTCTCGTTCCTTTGCTGTTCTGTGTGTAGCACGTTGGATGGCATGTGAACACTTTTTTGTCACATATATACATACACGTATGTAAAAAAGGGAATGAACCTTCTTAAGACTGTGTGTACTTGGATCGTCTCATCATAGATCGTGTAAACCTGTCACCCACACTTTTCTCCAGCAGCAACAGCAGCAAGAACAACAACATTCTTGGGATGAAAGTGCTGAGAGAGAAAGGAGAGAGGGAGATTTATTTGGAAACAAATGGTGTAAGTAGGTGGAAATGTTTTGGAAAACCACTTTTCTTTCCAGTTAATATTTTTTCAATTTCAATTGAGTGTCTTGCATCGCGAGTGTGGGGTACTTTTTCCCTTTCTCTTTACAATCTCACCTGCATTTTGAAGTTCTTTGTTGGGAGTTTTAGAAAATCTGGGAAAAGCTTCATAGCAAAGAACTAGTTACCATCTTTCAGATCACACATTTTTGTAACTGAGTAAATCAATTTTAATTTAATATAAATTGTTTGTCTAATTTTATGCATGTTTGTGCAATCTTTCAGAACAACAATTTTCCAAAGGACACACGTGAACCAATTAAAGTTGCCAATTAAAAATATGAATCATTCAAGGACTGAGGGGGGAATTTGAACTTTTGAAAATATAATAATAAGTCAACACAATTGAATTTAAATTGACCCAACCTTGTGAGTGTGGGTGTTTTGTACTCGTGTTGTTCAATTTAATGTCAAAGTAATTTCTCATCTCACTTACAACCATATTCCCCTATTACACTCTGTCTCTCTCTGTTCCTCCTTGTTCCCCTACTCTGCTTCCTCACAAAAGTCAAAGTCTTGGAGATGTCAAACAACAGTTTAAGTTAATTAGACGCACCGTGTTTCAATTCTGTGTATGTGGTATTCTACATGCTCCTTCACTCCTTCTCATATGGTCTAACAAAGGGAATGAATGTTCCTCTAACCCTCTTGCTCAATCCATTCTACATAGGGATATGTGGGCATATGACTGTCTCGCATGACACACGAGCAAGGAAGGGAGAGAGCAATACTATTAATTTTCTTTACATGACTTAGACATATAATGACAAAGTGAGTTTTGTGTGTGTGAGGGACAGAGAAAGTGATTACAATGGGATAGACACAAAAGAGAAGAAACCTTGATACTGTCTAGTCCCTCACTTCTGTCCATACATACACAGTACACACGTACACGCACACATTGTGAACATTTGTGAGGGAACGTCTACATAAGAAAGTCTTACTTTCCCCATGGAAGAAATCACAAAGAGAGAGTGAGTGTGTGTGTGTGTGGCTGTGCATATTTATATGTATATCTTTATAAAGAAAAGGCTATAGTCATTGAGATGAAGACACATTTGAAAGAGAAAGTTTAAAGAGTTTTTCCAACTTAAACTAAGAGTAAACTTTTCACTGAAGGTTAATCATTCTCTGCTTCTCGTCTTCTCCTCCGCCTCTCCTGCTTCTGATTCTGTAGAGAGAGAGAGAGAGGAATTGTATAAGCTCTCATTTTCCTCT
The DNA here is from genome assembly GCA_009870185.1 of Pygmarrhopalites habei. Lineage (NCBI taxonomy): Eukaryota > Metazoa > Arthropoda > Collembola > Symphypleona > Arrhopalitidae > Pygmarrhopalites > Pygmarrhopalites habei. The sequence continues at coordinate 19,951 of WJFB01000425.1, read as the reverse complement.
CCTTGGTTATGACTCAAGTTGTGAGGACTGAGGAGTGTAGTAGAGGAGGGAGGAGGAGGGAGTTATGTTTTAGGTAGTAACTTTAACGTTCGTGTACCTAATTCTATCGCATTGTTAAATGGTGGCAAATGGATACCTTGGTTGACTCTTAGCGGAAACCTTTTCCCTTTTACTCTCATTGTCAATGGAGGAGGGGAGTGAGGAGGAGGGGGAGGAGGGTTCAATGTTCTTATTCAAATTAAATCATTCTCCAAGTTCACATTTTGATGTTCATTCTCAAAACCTTCACTTTAATTATATTTGTGTAATGACGAGGTACGTTTATTGAGCCTACTTGTTGCCTTCATTAATACTGTACACTATCCTTACTCCAACAAACACGCGTACATACATTGTGGACGTATCTTTCCATAGTATATCACACCGCATTCTTTTTTAAATGACTAATTTAAAAAATTAATATAATAAATATTTATGAATTTTTCACAGTTTAAAATCTAATTCGCAATAGTACACATATCCTCTTCATATGTTAGCTTCGACAAAAGTATAATTAAAGCAAATGACACTGTATAATCCGAATGAACTTAATTTTTTGCGTAATTTTCTCCTGTTCATAAACTGTGTTTATCCACTCGATCTTTTGTCAAAAGACTTTTGAAAAAGTTGAATTTTACTGAAGATTGTTATCATTGTGCCATATATTTGATACAGTGGGAAGGAAACCGAGGAGAAAACCGCAGAGAAAAAAAGGTTGGAGCCAGACATGGAAAGGAAGGAAGCGGTTTTCGATGAGCGTTGAAAATATTGCCACTGCTCCGCCTGTTGTGTTTGTGTAAGACGAAGAACAGAGAGAAAGACGGAGGAGGAGGAGAGATGGAAGAAGGCCATTGACTAACTTGTGAGATTTGTTTGCCAGCAGCACCAACCTCCTCCTCCTCCTCCTCCCACTATAACACAGTCTCTTTTGCAAATGTAAGAAAAGACCCGAACGTGCATGTGTACGCTTTCTCTCTCACACACACACAAAGGACGCATATGGTGGCTTGTGGCAAAGGAAGAAAGTCAGGAGGAAGTGGCGGGTTTCTTGGATGACAGGGCGTCATAATGAGAATCAATGTTTGGCAATTAGAAATAAATGAGGAACCTTTAGTCGCAAGCCATTCATCATGAATGTTGTGGAGGAGAGGAGGAGGAAGGGGGAAAGGGAGAGTGGGCAAAGAATAAAGAAGGAGAGGAGAGGAAGGAAGGAGAGCGCCCCAATATAAGAAGAAGATGAAGGAGGAGGAGGAAGATGACTAGGCTTAAGTTGTGCTCTTGTAGGAAAAAGGATTTCTTCTGCGGTCAGAACAAGTCGGGACTTAATCTATTCTTATGACGTCAAATGAAATATGATGTTGGGGATCGTCTAGTGGCGGCTTTGGCTCTTCAGCCCGCGTCCAGTGCAGTTCTAAAGGATCATATATGTAGATGTGTGTGTGTGACAGTGTGTATGTACATATGCACGTACACCAGTAGAGTTGAGGGAGTATAATACAATTTATGTATGAGGAAAACAGTAGTTAGTAAAAAGAGGAGGAGGAAGACAGCAGGAGGAATTCGGAGACGTAGCAGAGAGCAGGAGGCAAGAGAAGTGTAGGAGCCAGTTCACTATTTTTCACACCCGGGAGGGATATTCCATCCGTGTGGAGTTTTTTTCCCTCTCTCTCCCTCACTCAGTCACTCTCTCTCTTCTCTTCTTCTTCTTTTTCCTTTTCCACAGACTCGGGCATCAGCATCAGCAGGCAACAGAGAATAGTTGGAATGGTCGGATGGATCGATTCTGGGATCCGGATCGGATCCCCCCTGAACTTGCCACACACTGTGCGGGGAACATGCGCTTTTCCTTCCAATAATGACCACTAACATGGCCACCAGTCATTTCGTAACACGCCCTTCTGCCACTCACCCGCAGTTTCCACTGTCAGCCCGAAACTTTCCCTGTGTGTGTGTATGTGTACACATCCCTCTCTTTCCCTCATATACATGTACTATAGCACAGTATAGTACAGCTTTGTATATATGAACAGTGTAGTTCGTCTGTCTTTCTATCTCAAATCCCCGTCAATGCCAATGCCCGGCATTTCATTTAACGTGGGGTCCGCACATCTTCCGAAAGAAGTAGGAGGGAAGAGAGAAAAAAATTACTGGCTTTCATTCTCATACCTACATAATGACATACATCTTTCTCCCACCACACACACTCTCTCACTCTCTCTAGTACACACAACTCTTTCTCTTCCTGTGAGGGTGAAGCTCTCTCTCTCTATCCGGGTATCTCGTCGTCTCCTACATGGAGAGAAAGACAGACGAAATAGAGAGACAGAGAGAGAGGTGGAAAAGAAGGAGAGACTCCCCTCAAATTAAAATTTTATCTCACTACTACCGCATTTTGCAAATAAAACTACCTTTACATGAGACGATCAACAAAATCCTTCTTTATACACTTATTATGCATGCATCTGAGGATCTCATTTCCCAGCAAAAAGAAGTCTCCTTCAGCAACATCTCCCCTCATCTCCTCTCCCTCTCCTCTCACTCTCCTTCTCTGACTGCTTCCCTCCTCCACAAATGGAAAAAGAGAATAGAGAGTCCACTATTATGCCATACCCTCTGTCTCTCAGCTAGACACACACACACACATAGAGAGAGAGAGGGAAGAGGGGAGTCTGACAAACTTAAAGTTTTCTTACAAAGCTCTAATCTGTTTTCTGCTCTACACGTTACCTCTGTATATACTCCTGTTATGCACAACTAGAGAGAGAGAGTGTGTGTGTGGAGGGGGGTGCATAATACACGCAGTGGAAAGACACTATACATGTATGTAAGTGTACAAATTTTCATGTAGGTGTGTGTATATATTGGAAAACATGCCATAGAATATTATTATACGTGTGTATTGTTATCCAAAGAGAAAGGAAAATACATTTTCTGTATGTGCATGCATTAGGTAGCCATTATCATATGGAGTAGTCAAGACATTCTCTATTTATGTTATGCATGTTTCCATTTATGAGTCCATCTATTTGCATACATGAGCTGGCTCTCCTTTTTGGAAAGTCTTCCCTCCTTTCCCTTCTCCACAAAAATTATATATACATGTACATGTACGGAGGATAGGATAGGAAGGACAAGGAGGCAAAGACAAGGAGAAAGAGAGAGAAAATTATGAGCTTCCCTTTCTCCTCTGTACATACTACATACCCCTGTACAAACTACACACACACATTTCTTTTATTTTATCCATTCTGAACGAGTCAGTCAGGCTTTGTGAACGACCCTCTCTCTCTCTCTCTGTCTGAATCTATTTTCCATTGCTATTCTCCTTGCAGTCCTTCTCGTCTCCTCCCTGCCCATGTCTATGTCTTGCCTTCCCTTGTCAGCCACCCACATATGCACATGGACACATCTTTTCTACACGAATGACTTTACAATGTTTGGACACTTATGCTATCCATTCTTTCCTCCTCTTCTTTCTCCTCCATCTCCCTCCCTCCATCCCATTCTCATCTCCTCCCCTCCTCCTTCTCATCCTCCTCTCAAATGTCAGTAAAGCCCCATATGAGTCTTATTTATTTAGATGCGGCTACTTTTCGTACTCTTTTCTCCCATCTCTCCCCTCATCCCTCTTCTTTAGCCCTTCTCATCCTTCCTCTTGCCCCTCTCCCTCCAGACTCATCTCTTGACACTGGCATCGCCCATGACGGTCGGTGGACATCAACTTTATGCTATACAGGCCTACATATTCCCACACACACACATACATATGTAAGCCCCACACTCTCCCATCAATTCCCACATCCATCGTAAACAAAACACAGTACTATTTCCCAACAGCCAGTCCCACACACTCACACTCACCAATACGAATCTGAATTATTGAACAATTTTCCACTGCCCTTTCCAGTTTAAATTTTTTAACCATTTCTCCTCCTCATCCTAAGCCATCCTTTGGTACGGGGCATGACTCAAACGGAGAGAAGGAAGACCATTAACAACCATCCTCACATTACATTATACATTTTTCTCTTCTCTCTCTTCTCTCTCTCTCCATGTTATATAATGGGGCCCGCAGACGACAGTATTAAATATACATTTTCCCCATTGTACATATCCACATTCCTTATTCAGCAATCTTAAACATTATTACTTTGCCATGTAGTACAAATGTGTGGGGAGGGAGAGAGGGGGACCGTACGGCTCGCTAACTTACGATTATGACCAGAACTCTTTCTCTATCCTACAAAAATGTGAATTTCAGTTTCTCCACTACACCCACCATATGGGAAAGACCGAGGCTGAGACCCAGTGCAGAATTTATACAAGGTAAATTTATATATTTGACTGTTGTAATATATAGACGTTTTTTTGGCCCACGTTCAACTCATGTTAAATTGAGTCTGTTTTTTTAACCTTCATAAATAATATTTCTATCATAACAACAACCCATACACATACACGACGGCGGCGGTTTTCTCTTTCCTTTCTCTCTCAATTTCAATATTGGCCATCATCCCTCATACAAGGCCCATTGTCAAATTCCGTGAGGTTCACCCTGTACCCTCTGTGGGTAAGTGGCTGTGTTAAAAAATACTATTTTGAATTCTTGAAAAAAAACAAATGAATAAAAAATGTAGATAGGAGAGTGTATTATAAAAAGAGAGGCTCATTGAGTATGACGTGGCATTTCTTAACCTTCCCCACACACACACACGTATGGATAGTACAAGCAAAAAATAGGAACCCAATTGTCTGGTCATAATATGGAAGCTACATGGAAGCGAGTGAGCGTTATGTATTTCACAAGATTTTGGAATGAGGAAATTTTTTTTGTTGTCGTCAATATAAATTCATTGTTTGTTTTTTTGTACGTACTTAAAGTTGTTGGGAAGAGGATTTGGAAGAGAGGAGCACACACACACGCACAATATATACACACCCGCAGTGTGTGTCAGATGATGGTGTAAGGTCTTAGTTGTGTGTGTGTGTCGAATGGAATATGATACGATTGATGGAAAATGAAAAAGTTTAATCGACACCTAGACATAAAATACTCAAGTCATTCTTCCATATGCTTCTGAATTTATACCCTCTCTCTCTCTTCTCTCTAAGCTGAGTATTATAGGGACGGACAATCTTTCTGGAAAAAATACTCCTATTGTCCAGAACCGAGTTTTTTTAAAAATCACAACTACAGTCATCCACACACAAATTCATTCTTCATTTGTGATACAGTGGACCGTGAAAAAATTGGGGGATCCTTCACGCCTTCCCTTCACCTCATGAACATTGTGTGTGTCACTGTGTGGAGATTTTGAATATATTCTTTAAAAGAGAGAAGCCTTTATTCACATTGAGAGAAAAATTTTCAAGTATAAAGATGATCAGCAAAAACATTTTAGGCAAACCCCTTTCAATTTTTCTCATGAATTTTTCTTGAAAAGTATCACAATTAAAGACGTTCTAAATTAAAAATAATTAAAATTACATCTTACCTTCTGAACACTCGGTCGTTCGATTGTCTTAAATCTTTTCCTGCAAATATTACAATGGTTTGTAATTGATCATCTTCGCGTGAGGGAATTTAGAATTGCCTTTCAAGGGATTTATGAATAAAATTTTGAAACACAGCTACATATTTTTGAGTAAATTCTTGAAATTCATAAATTCATTTTTGAAAATTCTTCATCCTCTTTTTTCAGTTTGTGCAACTGTTCTTCCATACAGGGCTGGATTTTTGTCATATTATTTCTTGAAAAAATCTAGGACAAAAAATGTATAAGATGGAAGGAGAATGTGATGTACAGAGTGTGTAGGGGAGGGAGGGAAGAGAAAAAACTGGGAATTCCATGCTAGGACCATCAGACACACTGCAGGAGTTTAGGAATACGGAGAAGAAACTCCGTTGCATGCTACACAGTACAGTGTCCTCATTGTACGAGTGAAGAAGCTTTTTCATGGGGAAAAAGGCTGTTGAAGGACTCTCACTCTGACTGTCTCCCTGATAGACGGGTAAACTCTGAAGGATGGTAGTAAACATAAGCTGCCCGCATTCGGGCACATTTCCCTTCTATTCGGAGGTAGCCAACCAAACTTCACTGGAATATAGCTTGTATCCGTCCATGAATAACTTTTTGCAATACAGACATTGGAGACACAATACAAGAGAAAATCACAGGGCTCATCACTCTTCCCTCCTTCCCTCCTCCTTCTCCGTCTCTCCACATTTCTCGACTCAGACACAGACACACACACTCTCTCTTTCTCTCAGACTTGAGAAGGGTTTTCCTTGACTCGACATCGTCCGTCCGTCGTGATTCTTGGGCCAAGCCAAGAGGAGATGGAGGAAAAGGATGAGAGAGAGAGAGAATGGAGGGGAAAAGAAACATCAAATCGATATACACAAATGAAATGATGACACCAAGGACAAAACACACACTTGAGACGGACAAAAGACAGACAAAAGATACATGGAGAAAATAACACAAAAAACACAAACACAGACACACATGGACATGCTCACATCCAACCATACAAACCAACACACATGAGACAATTTGATTGAGGTCACCAGGTCACAATAAAAAATTACAATTAATTTTCCTCCACTTTGTTATATACAGAAATCCACAAATCATCTTCTGAAGAGACTTGTCCTTTCTCCAGGAGTGGGAGAAGCTCAGGAAGATTAGACACACGTCTTGGTGTACTGTGTGTGTTGACTGATTTCGATCACACTTCTGGACTAATGAGGACACCGATTGAGTTTGTGCGGGTCGTGTGGTGTCAGGATGATTGCCTTATTTGTTATGAGGAAATACTCCTGTTGATGAGGATGATGATGATGAGCTGAGGAGGTTAAGAAGATGAGGAGTGAATTGAATATGCATACAAAGTGTGGATAAAAATCCACACACACAGCTATGAGAGTGAGAGATGGAGAGAATATGTAAAATTTTTGAGGCGGGTTTTAACTGGGTACCTTAGCCCATTAAGTATGCATCTTGTAGCGAGGAGGATGTACTACATTGGAATCCCTGGGAAGCACATGCATTTGTCCGCCTAATATATACTATAAAAAATGAATATATACAGAGACGTTCAGTTCATCCAGACACAGACACACACAGTGTGTGTGCGTGTGAGAGGGAAAGAGAAAGGGAGATGAGATGAGTACCTACTCTCTCTGAGTATATGCATGCATAATGATGTAGTTTTTAGAAGTAGCTATTGAGAAGGATGAAGGCACCAAAGGCAGGTACTGTGAAGGTAGGTATGAGTATGACACGACCATGACATGGTAAGGCATGGTTTTAAAAGGCAAGGCAGTGGAGAAAAAGGGTTGAAAAAATTTTTTTTGAAGGGTTCCTTCCCATCATCCTCGTCCCTAACCTAGCCTCATCCATCTAATGTATGCAATGCGTTTGTTCCCTCTTTAATAAAATAGTTGTTATAAGCATATACATGGACGTACGTACGGGAGAAAGAGAGAGAGTGTGTGTACCATATTGTTCCCATCCCAAATTCATTCTCCATCCTATGCAGATGTGCTGTTGTCTCTATAGTGGCTAATGTGTACATATAATAATTTTTTGCCTTCTCCTCCTCCTCCTCTGTGTAGAGTTATTCAATTTTATGGGAGCCCAATAACCCCCTCCTCTCTGAACAAGACTGCAGCAGAAAAAGAGAAGAGAAGAGACACGTGACTGGGCTATAGTGGGTTGTCGGTAAAATTATCCCCCCTCTCTCTCTATCTAAATGTATACTTTTTATAGTACATAAAACACGGGGGTTTTTCAAGCTCGGGTTAAGTATTTACGTCTTGGCACTTTCATATTCAAATGATGATAAAACTGTTCAAGAGCAAGCGGAAAAGGGAGTTTAATTTGAATACTATCTATTTTTTATACTCAATTCTCCCTCTCACTCTCTCTATAATGTGTGTGTGTGTGTTTGTGGGTTGTGCCCAAGTCTAGATGGATCAGACCGAACGTACATTCTCTCTCTTACTCGTCAATACAGTCCTCATTGTCTGGATTTTGTACATTGTATCTTCTTTTTTTGGGTGTAGGACCTTCGGATATGATTCGGGCATTCAGGTGATTGTCATGTGTGGAACCTCTCTCTCCATACTACTACACACATGGTCACCATCTGATTATTTTCAATGCATCCCTCTTCCTCCTTTCTTCATGCATAATATTAAATAACATTATCAACAACGGACTTTGAAAAAAAACTTTTTCATGATGTATATGGCCAAAGGACAACCCCTTATTTGCATAACCCAGTCCAATCTACATAAATGAGGGGTCGTACATCCTTTTTTAAAGGTGCACTACGACCCACAGCCGGCAGAAGGCTCAGTCGACTGACTATAAAAAGTATTATGCAAATTTACTATGAAAATATCAATTTCGGATGCGAATAATTGATATTGTCTTTTAGGAATTCATAGGAAATTTGTGCGTGTAGAAAGTTAGTTTTGAAGGTCAAAAATTGAAACTTAATTAAACACCAATGCTGAATTTTCGTAAAAAAATGTGTGAAAAGGATAATGATCTCAAGGAAAATTATTCTGTATGCTTAAACCAGGTAACTACTATCTACGTCTGTGCGTTTGGACTGAGACATCGGAAAGGAAGAGATATAATTGTAAAGAATTTCTGTCCAATGTGTTCTGTACAGAGACTCTGCGGAAGTGTAAAGAATTTTGAAAAAAGATTATATAAAATAATGTGTCCTTGGAGTAAAAGTATAAAGAGTGATGCATTGATATTTAAATGTGGGTTGGAAGGAAGGAATAAATAGAATTAGAATAAAATGAAGGGCTCAGCTTAAACCCTTTCTACGTGTTGTGTGTGTGTTGTCGGAATACACATGACAACTGAGGAGAGTTCTTTATATGTAAGTAGGGTTTGTGTCCTCTTGAATAGACTAAAGGATAGTCATAATATTAAATAGATGGATGAACTATAGTGCCATGGGCCATGCAGTTTTAATTTTGGTACACGGCAACTTGATATTGGGGGACGAGAGTTGTGTCCCATCCATAAAAACTGAAGAGAGACAAATCAAGCTAATATTAGCATAGATGGGACAGACCCTGGCGTTGATGATGACGGTATAAAAGTTGAAAAACTATCCTACACTTTTGTGTGGGGATCTCTCTCTTTGAACCTGACTGTCCACCTTCATTTGCATACATGTAGGGAATTTACGTGTGGAGGGAGACATGATTTTAATTCCTCAACTAGGATTTTTGATATCGGAAAAAAGAGAGAAAATCCAAAGGGACACCTATACGTGTACAATGTGGGTAATAATAGTACCCTATCCTACACATACACGGTACAGCACAGGATGCAGACACATTCTCAGCACCTGGATATGTTTTTGTTCATTTCATTATTCATCAAAAGTATAATTATTAGCATAGAGAGCAGGAAGAGAAACTTTTCTCTTTTGTACATAACCGAGTTGTACTATAGGTAGTAGTATGTACAATAGAACAAGTTGAGCCTCATCCAATACAATGAGAGAGAGAGGATGATACGTGCTCACCCATACATTATAAAACTTGATTGCAATTCATTTGGAAAGAGAGAGAGAGAGAGAAGGGGACCGGGATGTGTAAAACAATGAGGTCACTAGGATCCAGTCATGTTCATTTTTTAATCCTGTAGCTTACTAGAAAGAAGTAGTCTCCACTGTACTTTCTACAGCTGACCCAAAACTTGTTACACAGTGACAATAAAACACATAGAGATGTAAAAAAAATATTTCAGAGGACCTAACATTCATCTTATAGTTCCTGTAAAACTTTCTATGTATTATTTTCAGGATGTGCGATGTGATGTGTGTGTAGGAGCATTTTCAATATTTTTCCTGGACACACCGGACCATGTTCCTTTCCTTAGTAAGTTTTATGAAAAAACTTTCAGCGCAGAAATTATACGAGAGGAGTCTAGGAAATTTGTGTGTGATGTACAAGGTGTATTGATTATTTTTTTCATGCATCCTACATGAGTTTAGTAGCCATGGGCAAAGTCCAACACGAAGGTCGATGGACTGGCTAGTTTCTAGCACGTATTTAATATTCCCAATCCTGCGTGTTGGACCCTACCGTAAAACCGCTACGGAAAATGGGACGTGATAAAACTGGCTGAATTTTATTAAACCTTCTTTTACAAACTACTCAAAATTTTTGGGAGTGGTCAGTTCAATTCACAACTGACCTTTAGTATTGTACTAGAAGATAAAAGACTTTGTGTGTGCGTGTAGTTTGACAGACTCTGGAATCCAGTTTATGGCTGGAATTGAGAAGAAACCATTCTAGTATTTATATTTTTGTTTCTCCAATTCAGTTCGATGGTATGTTGAACGTGTGTGTCTGTGTGTGGAGAGATTCAAATTTGATAAAATTATTCAAAATGGAACAAATAAAGGGTTGTAAATGTGGACGAGAGTGTTAGAGAGAACAGGGGAAATGGAATATTGGTGTGTATGTGTGACGATGAGAAGAGAGAGGGAAGCATTTGTTGTTGTCCCAGCATAGGAGCTATTGAAATGGTATGACAAGTCTGTATTTATTGTGATGGTGACTAAGGAACCCCTTTGGGTCCTCTTTTACGTCAATGGGACTCTTCCACACTCCGGACCAAGAGAGAGAGAGGAAAAAAGTACGAAGGAACCTGGATAACCATCCAACGACTATAATGGTATAAAAAGACGAGGTATAATAATATTTTGTGTTTTCTCTATATATTATTTATACATATGTATGTACATTCACACATACATCACTCTCTCTCTGAGGTTCTTTACTGGAAACCATCTCATGCGTATTCATAGACATATTACGGAGTAAAAAACCACCACCACCATCCAAACAGACAGATGGGAGAGGAGAGCACCCAAAAACTTTTCAGTATCAAAAGGGTTTAAAATTGGAGCGACAAAAAAAATTTTGAACATCAAATTTTACACTGTATCTATACATACTGCCTATCCGTGTTATGTTCCTCATATCACCCAAACCACATCATCGTATACCGTACCAGAGGTACGGAATACTAATGTTCAACAAGGGCCTCACACACACACTCTCTCTCTTCACTGCCCCAATGTTTAAAATCTTTAAGTCTTGAAAAATAACAACCAACCCAAGTCATCATCATCGTTCATACAAACACAAACACCAAAACAGCAAACCCCTTTAACCATAACCTCCCAGTTACAATTTACACTTCATAACATCCCAACTTTTACTGGCCAACTTTACCTAATTCTAAAAGCTCTCTCTCCTCTTCCCTCATTCTCTAACCAGTTGAATATTTCTCAAAAATGTTCCATTTGAAATCGTGCAGGAAAACAGAATAGTTCAGCTGTGTCCACAGCTGAGTTTTAAACAAGTGTCAAAAAATATTACATTTTTATCTGAAAAGTTCACGCGTGCAAAAAAAATTGTTCAGAATTCTTCAGAAGTGAGAAGTGATCTCCATCACAATCTGCTCCAAACTGGACTGTACAGCAAAAAAGGGAAAAGAGTGAAAGAGAGGGAGAGAGAACGGAAGCTGGGAGGGATTAAATATTATTATAGTGATAAATTTTTTGACCATGTCATTCAAAGGTAATTTAGCATGAGTAAAATTGGACATCAGGTTTGGTCATTGTATGGGTCGAGTGTAAACTTGTTGGTGAAAAATTCTCCTCCAATCCTTTTCTCCTCCAACTCTTACCTTCACTCACGAGTATGTACATTGTGTTTCCTCTCAAGATAAAAATGAGAGAAACGATACATGTATTTAAGTGTGCTACGCACACACGCAGACTTTCTATTCCTGTACTTTAGTCTAGTGTACTTGTACTGAAGGGAAAGGGGGAAACTTGATTTTTTTAAAATAAGAAGAAAAGAACTGCAATTTTTACATGGATTCAAACACCACCGACTCAATAGACACACACACTCATCCTCCTCCTGCCCTGTCCTGTCCTGTAGTCTGTAGAGGATATCAGTTGAAAAAGTTGAAGCTGTACCTCAGTCCACATTGAGAGAGTGTGAAGGTATCTATTTAAACTGGTTTCTGGTCACGTTGCTAGAGAATAGTAGCGCCGTAGGAAATCTATTTTGGAAAAAAATTCATTGGCTCGTTCCACACACACACACTCTCAGTCCGGTTCATTGTCCAGATCAAGATGTACTCTCGGTGAATTTGAATAATTGTATGTATACATTTTGTGAGGAGAGTGTGTGTGTGTGGTGGTGGTGAAAAAATAGTATTTCTCATTTTTTAATTTCGCCTCAACTCAACCGAAAAACATTTTTCAATAGGAGTCATCCAGGAGGGAATTGTAGGATGAGAATGATACCCACTTCCATTCAAATCTTAATGAAGAGTTAATTTGAATGTAAACGCTACCTAATCCCTGATAATATGAATGTATTTTCTGACAGTTTTCAAATATCCGAGGATTTACAGTAGTAGATACTAGAAGTGAACTATGACTTTCTGTTGAGTATCCAAAAATTGACAAATGTCATACATATGAAGGAGTCCATGAATTTATTGTGCGTGCGTGTGTGTGTGCAGGATAAGGAAACAACGTAGAAGAAAATTCTTCTTTCTTCTGTTTTTTATTATCATGGAAAATGGTAATGGAAAACCTTTACTATGTATTTTTTTGTTTACAAAAAAAATATTTAAATTAGATGACCCAACTCTAAATATGAGAACACAAAGACTGGGGTTCAAATGTCATGTAACTCTTTTGTGTGTGTGTGTGTGTTTCTCTCTCTTTTTTTCTTCAATCCCCGGGCGTTTACTACTATCGTATTTCGAAATTTTTCAGTTGATTTCATGTCCTCGGAACATTGCATTAATGTAAGTGCAGTCACAAGAAAATGTATACGGGGGAAGGGAGAGGTTTGGAAGTGAAATCACTTAGGTTAATGCAGTAGGGTCGTCTCTTCCCTTTATCTACGTAAGTACACTGTGTGTTTAGTACACTGTACACCGTGTGTATGTGTATGTGTGTGTGCGTGTGTGGGTGTTTACAAGACAGTAGGCTGCTATCAAAATATTTATTGATTATCCTCCTTCCTTTTTCTCTCTCTCTCGACTTTTTCCCGATTCCGTTTTTTCTGCCCATCTCAAAATTTTTTGCTTTTGAAATATTTTCTTATTACTATAATAATGGAGGATGGGGAATCCTATTATTTTACATTGACAGTCCTTTTGTTACAAACATATTAATGTCTGTACTTTATACACTATCTTGTATTGTGCACAGTTCAGATCGGGTTCCTATCCGTGAATCATGTAAATGGTGATTTTTTGAACTCATTAGTTGGACCACCGCGAGCTACCAAAAAATACGTGTGTGTAGGAAATGAAACCAGGGAAAATGTTTCCAATGTTATTTTCCCTTGTGTACTTTTTTGTGTGGTTACATACTTCATTGTATACTGTGTTAGTGTGCTTATTAAAATAGTCTGTCCAAGATGGTATTTTTAATCTGTAAAATATGTGTACATATTAAATAATACTATTTCTTGTAGAATTGTATTTTAGTTGTAATGGACAGGTTGACCTACAACGTGTAAGACAAAAATAATATAATTACATTCACAAAATAATTGGAGAAAAGGATTTGTCAAAAAAAGTTGTAGTGTAATTGTAGTTGGACGTGTGTAATAATAATAAGGTGCAATGATACGTAGGATGGAGGAACCTATAAAATAGTAGAGTTGATTATGTATGGATTTGGGTACAAGTTGAAAAGAAAAGCTAATGGGAGTTTTGTTTGGGTCCATCCTCCTCGTCAGGGGAAACGAGTGAGGATTGACGAGTGTTGGAGCCATTTTCCCTCTAACTTATTGTGGACCCTCCTCCCTCAACCAGTTTTTTACATCCCACACTCCAATCAACCTTTTCCTCACAGTGCCCAGTGCTTGTATGTTTTTAAAACTATGTATTTATTCTTGTTTTTAAAATTAGTAACCTTTTCCAGTCTAATATTTTACATTTTCAAAAAAATTGTGTATTTAACGATCTGTAGTCTTTTTGCTGTATGATTTTAAGCATTACATGAATCCTTTTGTTCTTTCCCTGCTGTATGAATGCGTGTGTGTGGATGTGTGTGTGGTCGGGAATTAAGAGGAGAGTGATTGAGTATCCTAGGATAATCATCAATAGCGTAACAAGGATATGGGGGGTCTCAATGGCCACTTGATTAAAGTTATCAATAGGATAAAAATCGGAAACAGTCCCCATTCAAGACTCTCTTCAAGTTTTTTCCTCCCATTAAAATCATTTTTGATTGACCACCTTGATAAGACTGTTCTCACACAAAAAAAGGATGTCTTTTTTGAGTTTGTGGGTTAAATGTAAAAGGTTCGGAAGGGGTACTTGATCACCCACTGTTTTGTAGTCTACTTTGACCTTTTTTCTGACTATTTTCATCTTAACTGACTCTTCTTTTAATTCATATGATATTGTAAATATGAGCAATTCCTGTACTAATATTGACCCCTTTGTCAAGGGGAAAAGGAGAAAACTAGGGAGCAAGTGTTTTCCTTGTGACACACAAAAAAATATTATATTCATAGTGTCAAGGCAATTTGGAGCTTATCTAGTATAGCAAATGTGCCCCCTCCTCCTTCTCCTCCATACAAAAATTCCCTTTTGGTGGAATAGGAGGAGGAGGAGGCGTTGAGCTTGAAAAATGTGATATTTCCACCAAAGTGTACTGCAAACAAAAAAGCTACAGTAGCACTTGTTGAAAACTCTGTTATGGAAAGATTACCCATGTATCCACACGCACACACACACACACTGTGAATTTGGCCTTAGTCAAGGAAGGTAAGAGAGAAACCTTTTTTCTCCCCCAAAAAAAGTTCCAGGTAGTCGTCTTACTCTCTCACTCTCTTTCCGAATATATGTATGAAAAGTTGGGGTTACTTTTTTTTGCTAAGAAAAACTTTTGGGCGTGTATTTTTGTGTGAAAAAGTCATGATTTTCTAACCTTTTTTTCCCTTCCCTTCCTTTTATTTACAATGCTATGATCTTGTAATTATTATTTTTGACAATGTTTACACATACCGTATTAATGGAATCAGTAGAAAGTAAAGTGTTTCAAATTGTATAAAATAAAGACCATTTGTGAAAAAAAGAATTGGATATACGAAGGCATGCGAGTACACACGAAGGACAAAAACAATACCAACATTTTATTTAAAAATTGCGTATCCATGATTGCAAATACATGTATGTGTTTGGAAAACCATTTTTTTGAGAAAAAATTCTTTAAATAAAATTCCGCAAAAAATATTGTACATGTTTTATTCTTGATATTTCTTTAGGGTCAAGTAATAAATAATCCTTAGATGAAAAATGAATTTGAGCGGACGTAAGAGTAATATATTTTTTTTCCTCTATCCACCCTCCTTCTCTCTCTCTCTCTCTCTTTCTCTTCTCTCTCGGACAAGATTGAGTGAGATTGGAGCCGAGAGGAAATTCACAATTTGCATCTTTTTTTTCCTCCGAGAAGAGAAAACGACAGACAGGGAGAGAGAGAGGGGCTTGGAGCTGGAGAGTATTTTTTTGCAGATAAGCGAAAATCGATGACTGTTCCATAGCAACTTTCTAAGCAGTCTACAGACCATTCTTCCAATTTATATCTCGTTTTATCCGAGACAAGAGACAGCACAACAATACTTCGATACACAACACACACACACATCCCGGCCACATGTACATATTTATCCCTGTAGCCGTGTGTGTGTGTGTGTAGTACAGACTGAGACGATAGGTCTAAGCTGCTGATTATTATGCTCCATCTACTTCATTCGGGAGACTGGGAATGTATGCAGATATATTCATACTGGGTATGACCCACGTAATACTTGCTTTTGCTTATTATCCCCCAAATTCAAGTTGAAGCCAGGAGGAAGAGAGAGGAGGAGGGAGGGTTTCAGGGTCCTGCGTCCAATCCAATCCAAACGTCCGTCCAAAAACCCGTCTCTCTCACTTTCTCTGTTTGCAACCAAATCTCTGTGTCTAATAGCCCAGCTCTGAAACCTCCCGGTTCTTATGTACCCCCATTACATTGTATATTGTACACATACACATAGTGTACATGGACATAGGAGGACACAAAGCCCATCATAACCAGGATAAATTCAGCAAGCCAACACACACGCGTCCACAATAAAATGGCAAAGGAAAGACGGAACAGCAGCTTTTTCTCAATAAAGTACATCAAAATAGCCTTCTCTCCCTCCTCTCCCTTCCATTGTGTGTGTGTGGACGTAAACTGTATCCGACTTGAATGTGTAATATTAAAAATTGTCTACGGTTGACTATACATGGATGGTGACATAATAATATGCATATGGTACGTTGGACAAGACCCAAGTAGTCACGTTTGAATTTATGACAAGAAAATATACAGTTGGTTTATTGAGATAGGCCTTTATTTACTCCATAGTCGTTGTCGTTGTCAGTTCAGACGCGGACGAGGAGGAGGAGGAGAGTGTGTGTGCGTGTGTGTGTGTCTTGTGTTATGTACAAGAAAAATGTTTTGTAGGGTGTGTACCCGTGGAAGCTTTTTATAATCTCTTTTTATGGTGAACATTTTCTCATATAATTTAAAAGCTACAGTGTCTCCAGTTAACGTGTATCTGTGTTGGGTATCAGAAGAAGAGGAGGAGGAGGAGAGCAGGACAAGGAAAGAGAAGTAGAGAGAGACATGTCGGTGACTGTACTTCTTCCTGACAAAATACAAATAACAAATAGAAAGAGGGAAGAGAATGGCCAGCATGTTTGTTGGCCACTGTAAATCAAGTACATAAAAATCCTCTTTTCCGGGTTTTCTTGATGCAATCATCATAGTCAGTCAGTCGTTTTCTCCCTCCTCCTCCCTTCTTTCCCTCTTTTACTTTGTTCCCGTGTCTCTCCCTCCCGTATCCTTCAACCAAACTATCTTTTTCTTCCTTTCCTCCCCGTCCATTCTTCTTCTTCTTCTTTCTTTCTTTTGTAGCGCTTTTGACAACATTTTATGGGACTTGGATCGTACAATTGTATTTGAAGAGGCGATCCTTGTGTGAATAAATGGATTTTACTTTGCAATGATGGATCACTGTTACTAGCAGGAGGTTAGCTACGCTAAGAATTGTTAATTGACTTAACAATTTATCACCACCTCGTAATTAATAAAAAATTCTAATTCTCTGGTAAACATTCATCTAGGACAGTCCATTCAATGCGTAAGAAGCAATGGAGATAATAAAAGTATGAAGATTTCCGTGTGGATTGTTATTTTTTGATTAAGCATAATCATATCGACCCCTTTTTACTATGCTATTGACACAGACAGGTCTTAGAATGCTTAAGACTTGTGATGTAAGGAGAGGCAAGATTTTTAAGGAAATCATGTACAGTAGCTAGTAATGTGTATGTGTGTAAGTGTGATGGGTAAAGTACATTATACGGACAGAAATTTCAGTTCCCTTTTTTCTTATTCACCCTTTTATGGGTCCTCTTCAGTGGATCCTAACATCCAATTTTCTTGCCTTTCTTTCTTTACAATCTGACAGGATTACACTCTTCCCCATACGTACATGGGACCATGAATAGTTCCACATAGATATATCCACAGTCTTTAAATGCAAGCATTCCACCACACTATCAAACAGTATAAATACATATGTAGACATAGATGCAATCCTTAATTCCTCATGTGCTGTAATTCCCCATATGTTCCATCAATGATGATTTCTATATAAGTAAAGCAGAGAATTTATTTGCTACTGTTGTAGTGCTGTAAATAAGAATTAAATGTTCTTAACGAGCGAAACGCGGAAACAAAAAGGATGACTTTCAAAAAAATTGGTCTACAATTCAATTTAATGCAATTTAGTCTGATCAGGGATTTCATGTGTACTTATCTGCACAAAGAATTTAGAATCAATTTCAACTTTTCCTCTACAGTATTTGAGGTTACAGATACTTTTGTAGTAAACAATTTCTAATTGGACATTTCACTTCCTGGATATTCCAGGAAGTGAAATTCTGACCATCAAAATGGATCCAGAATATCTTCAAGATCCTCACATAAACTTTTTATTTAATAGATATGTACTTTTTACTAAATGTTCCATGGTCCTCTGTAAATAAAGATGCAGCAGGGATATTAGGTATGTCCTGTGAAGGGAATTTGATTGACAAGGAAATAAATTTAAATACCTTCTCCTCTCATACACTACTTATACACACACAAAGGAGTAGGAATATTTATATTACACGACTATAAACTATGGAGAGAGTATGGAAGATGGATTCAATAGTTTATTCAGATTGATGTTATCAGAAGGAAAAAATTTTTTTCGAGCACACAACATCCTCAACAGTCGTTGACGTCCCTATATTTAGATAATCATATTTTATTCTTTTCCACATTCTTTTATTCATCTTTCTATCGTCCGTACATCCTGCACACACACACACATAAACAAATTTTCAGTTACTTTCATTTGCACACGGCCACTCACAGGTGTTCGAAAAAATGAAAGAAAAGCTTTTGAGATCCGTAGAAAAACTCGTAATAATCGTAGCACAGCCTAATATAACTGCTGACTACTCACTACACACACACACACATGGAGAGAAAGAAGCACACTTCTTTTGGGAGGAGATGAAGGGGATGTGAATGTGTGTATAGGTAACCATTATGCAAATGATACGGGCTGTACTTAATGTCCATGAAATGTACAAATATCTATCCACCTTGAGTATCCCCTACTACTTATGCTTCCATTATTTAGATGCATAACACACACACACACCAACTACTACTACTACATGACTCCCTGTACTGTATAGCAAGATGAGGACTCTCATCCAATGCTGAGAATCCATGCATGTTTTTTCCATCTCTCTCTCCTTTTCTCTCAAAGCAATTTGTATAGCTACTGAATACGTGAATGGATGGCTACTATGAGAATATTTAATGTATGTAGAATTTAATTTTATGCTCTCTCCTTTCTCTCTCTCTCCCTCTTTCATATATATGGAAGTGTGTGTGTGTGTATCCATTTATTTGATGGTGTGGCCAACATTAGCAACATATGGGTGCTTATTTGTATTTGTGTCTGTCTGTTCGGGGTTGATGGCTCCAGTCTGTACATCGTCCTTCGCATATCATTATCATTTCTCTCTCTCTCTCTCTCTCCTTTTCCTATCGTCGGATGAAAAATCTCAATTCACAGTTGCGGCCAGTCTCTTCTCATTCTGACTACACAATTTACATTCAGTGAATCCGCCTCACCGTCATTTTTAATGTATGTACCTATGTGCAAAGTGGTATGGCAAAATATGTACAAAAGCGAGAACCCACACCGCATAAATTTCCTTGTGGAAAATTAGTTTATTTTGAATAATATCCATTTTTGGGAATAATTTCCAATTTTATTTTCAGGGACAGCTGGTAGACCACTCAATTTGAGACATTCTGTATGCGTGTTTGAGTGTGTGTGGGAATAGAAACAAAACGTTTAAATGAGTGGAGAGAGGAGAGGAAGATTGTGGATTTTAAATAGCAAAAGATATTTCAAAATGAAAAATGAGAGATTGTAAAAAGGGAGGGAGAGCGGAGAAAAGAGTTTAATGAAAATGTACAAGTATGGACGAAAATCAATAATTTATTCGGCCATGTCCGTGTCCGACTAATACAGTAATGCATAATGTATTTGGGGTTGAGCTTCCACTTTTTTCCCCCACATCAACCTCTCCCTGTCCTCCTCTTTTGTCTGTACTATAGGCAATGCAATTAAGTCGCGCCAATTTGGTGCAGCGGCGAAGGTGCAAGCTTTTACATTTCTCTCTCTCTGTCTCTCTCACTGTACACAGAA
>WJFB01000424.1:41904-64260 GCA_009870185.1 Pygmarrhopalites habei | reverse complement strand
TTTGATCTTGACAAAGTGTCTGATTGCAAATTCAAGTTCAGATTTACAAAATCACAAATTAGACGGTTAGTGACTTGTTTCCATCTTCCAGAAGAAATTCGGATTCCTCATGTATGCTTCGCAGCTGAAGAAGGTGAGTTTTAAAAATTTATTTTTTGTGGAAACCTCTATACTGTAAATACCTTTACACACTGTAAATAATTGCAAAATAAAAAATTGATTAATGTAGGACTCTGCATTCTGCTAAGAAGACAATCTTCGTTCCCCTTAGACTACTACTACGAGACCAAAGGATTTCTCTAAGGTCCTCCTCATTCAGTTTTCATGTATCACGCAAAGGATGACCTTAAACTTGACCAGACCTTATTTGAGTTGAATGACAAACTTTTCAGAGTATGCCTTCACTGTCAATGAGGACAAGATGTCACAAGTCATCAAACTTTCTGTACTTTTACAACGATTTTATTTACCAATACAAAAGTCACGAAATATTATGTCTAAAATGTCTTCTGTACCATAATGACCAGTGATACACCCAATACTATTCATGGCATCCTTTAATGGGACGACTTGTAGTCCAAAGTCAATCACGGCTCCTTGACTTTGGGTAGCCAGTTGTAAATTTAAATATTCATTTAAATGACTAATACAATTTTCCAAGTGAGCGCGATACCTCTCTTGCGTAATGTATGCTTGTTCGGACTGAGGATTTGCACAACTATAAATGAATTATATAAAAATTTTATGATAAATATACTTAGGCTGACATTTCTTTTACTTGACATATCTCAACTTGAGGTTCTCAAGTAAAAAAAAGAAGTATACTTACAGTGTAGAAACTCTTGAACCCAATTTGCGTAGAAAGTCTTCATAGCCTTGTAGACTCTTACAAGAAATGGTACTGTCGAAAATAGACTCTGTGATACTGCTATTGCTGCTCAAATCTGATTTATTCCCAACGAGAAAGATTTTGTTTTCCAATTCCATTTGTTCGTCTCCCTGAAATTAATACAATTTTATTTGTATTTTGTATTGAGTAATGATTAAAAGTTACAAAGGGTTTGATATCTTTTTACTATTCAAGCGGCGAGTGAGTGCAAACCTGTTGAAAAAGATTAGAAATTTCATTTTTGATCAATTTTTCTTTCTCTATTGATTCTCCAGAGGTATATTGGTTATCAGACATATCCAGTAGTAGTATCAGTATATCAGACTTTTTTGCTTCCTTTAGAGCTCTTCGTATCTATTAAATGGATAATTCCAACAACAAAATTTTATAATTTTTTGCTACAACAGACGATTCTAGTTTAAAAAATTTTTTCCTACTTACCCCTTCCGTCTCTATAACATCTCCAGGATCCTGTCGAATCCCTGCAGTGTCAGATAAAACAACGGGGTATCCATTTATATTGAACGTAGCTTGAACGACATCCCGAGTGGTACCAGGTATGTCAGACACAATCGCGGCTTCCCGTTTACCTAAAGAATCAATATTTGTATTGTTGACATTTTGAAAATCACAATAATTACTGAATAAATTATGGAGAACTTTTCTATGAGAATAATGTAATCATTTACATAAAAGATTTAGAAGACTGCTTTTGCCCACATTTGGTTGTCCAAGAATTGTGACTAACACACCAGTTCTAAGTCTTTCTCCTTTCCTCTGATCTTGCATATGTGATTTAATTTCTTTCAAAACAAGTGTAACTTGTTTTTCAACAGTCTCAAGGATATTGGCTTCAATATTTTCATCTTCTCCAAAATCAATGTAAGCTTCTACATTTGCTAAACACTAACAATAGAATAATATTATAAATAATACTAGCAGAGAGTTATGTCTGTGATTTAAAAAATATTTTAATTCACCTTTGCAATTTGATTTCTCCATGATTCGTAAAGCTTTCCTAGCTTCCTTTTTTTAAAACAGATAATTAATCACTAATATACTTTGCAGTGTTCGTATCTATGTACTTTACAAACAAAAATCTATTTGTACTGATTTTTACCCTTCCATTTGATTCAATGCTTGTAGTCGCTGCATCTCTGTTTCAGCTGAAATCAAGTCTCCCAATCCATCAATTTCTGTCAAGTCCATTTTTCCATTTAGGAAAGCCCTACGAGTGAATTCCCCTATTGTAAGTACGTGTGTTAAAATTATTATCAATTCAATTTACATCTCCTTTCACAATTATTCACACATTACCTGGTTCAGCCATTTTACAATCCTGGAACAAACTAATGCATTTTAAAAGTCCAGCTATCACCGCTGGTCCACCGTGAATGTGAAATTCACAACAATCCTCTCCTGTATAGCTGTGTGGTCCTTTGAACAAAATATGACATTTCAGTTGTAAGTAACTAGATAACTTTTTTGATGGATAACTTTAGATAACTTTTTTCATTTTAAAATACCTGGAAACCAAAGGACCATCGAATGGTCAAGTAAAGAGCCATTCTGAATGTCATACAATTTCTTTACTGTCGCTACCCTAGCTTTGGGAAACTTTGTAGACTTGAATCTTGCAATATCCTGTAAAACTGTGTTTTTTAACAAAAAAAAAAGAGAAAAGTCAATAAATAATAATGAGTAAGGTACTTTTAATAATGCAAACATACTACCTTTACTAGCACTTGGCCCAGATACACGAACGACGGCGACTGCAGTTCGTAAGGCTCCTATTTTTTCATCAAAAATACAATCCATGAAAAACTCAGAAATTGAAGATGACACACTTTTCAACTACAACTAACAGCTTACCCGTTGACAATGCGTATATTGTAGACTCGTGTCCATGATAAGACAAGTGTCTACAAATTGTTCCCTTGGATTGTTGTTGAACCGAAAATGAAATGATCCAACCAAAAAATTTTCGCACATGCATTTTGGTTTTCAGCAGACATTCAAGGGTGAATGGAACAAGAAAACTTTACTCCGAAGTAAAAACTAAGGTGAAAACTAAGATTTTTCAACTTTTCTTTAAAATGGCACAGAATTACAATTTTATTATGACACTTATCTTCATGTTAACTCAAGTGACACACATAAATATAATCAAACATAATAATCATCTAGATATATTTCAATAACTAATCTTAATAAAACTAATTCAAACTTTGTCTGTAAATGCTTTGGTGTAGGAATAACAATACCCAAAATTGTCATTCTTTGTTCAATTTCTCAGGTAAGTCAAAATAAATAGTCAATTTTTCATAACAATTCAAGTCAACACTACTAGTGAGTAAAATCCATTTAAAAAAAGAAATGCATTAAAATTACAACAGTAAAACAGTTTTAAAAATGTTCAACTAAAAAACAAAAAAAACACTGTACAAAGAGAGTAAGAGAGAGCTTTGTGAACTTTTGAGTATTTTCGGACGCACAGTAATAGTCCTATCAAACAACAATAATGTACACTGTGTGTGTATAGTGTATATTGTACAGAGTAATTTCAATTTTTTGTATATATATATTTCTTTCCTTCTGCTGTGTAAGTACAAGAATAAATAATTATTCCCAAATATGAAAGTATAAATAAAATTCTTAACGTGTAATTTTTTTTGATGGGTAGTTTGAAACCATTTGAAACATGGTTTGTATTATGTATATTAAACAAATTATTTTCAAAAAAAAAATCTACGGCTTAAACTTTACGAGTGGGATATTTTTTGTTGAGAGACACTTGTCACACACCCACTCAGCATACACTTCTTGGGTGAGAAAATGGTAAGCGTGCTCAGTCAGGCCGGTACAAACTCTGGGGTGGTAAATGATCAGATATAAAATTAGTGTGTTAATCTTTTTTTAAAAGAAATATAGAGTCCAAACAATACAAGTCATTACGTACCTGTGAAACCAAAAATTACACCCAGACTCGCAAGGTATTGCTTGATCATTATCATGTACTTCTTTGTGACAAACTCCACATGGATATATCGGTGGGGCATTAGGGTTTTGTGGATTAAAGACCATTGGTTGATCATGAGGGTATATCTACACAATATGAAAAAATGAAATCAAATTATCTTCTCTCAGAGAACTTTCTTTCCGAAAGGAAGAATGATGTCAAAAATTACCTTTCCACTTTGCATAGGCATTGGTTTGGGTGGTCCATTCCATTGAGTTTGTCCCATTCCAACTGGAGCCATACCATTATTATTATGATTCATTGGATGACCCATTGGCCCCATTTGTTGAGGACCACCAGGTCCTTGCATTTGTTGAGGTCCTGGCCCTCCAGGGCCTGGGCCCCCTGGATGACCACCCATTTGTGGTGGCATTGAGCCCATGGGTGGCATTTGTTGTTGATGAAGTTGTTGTTGTGGATGGTGAGGATGACCAGGTGGAGGTCCAGGTTGTAATTGTTGAGGAGGCATTCCAGGATGACCAGGGGAATTCATGGGACCCATTGGAGAACCTCCTGGAGGACAATTCATATTCATTTGTGACATTTGTGGTGGTGGTCCACCCGATCTTGGTTGAGGAGTATCATCGAAAGGGTTGGAAGCAATGATTGTGTCACCAAAGCCTAAATTTGACAAATAATTTGATTAATAAAATGTAAAATAATGGATTGATTCCGTTAAATAAATAAATAAAATTTTTGTAAAGCATGCAAAATTAAAATGAAGAACTCTATTCTTTGTTTATGGCTGTAATGACCACTTTTTCGAGTAGTAACGAGTTTTGTCCGATTGAATAATATGATTGTAGAGAGAAAGCAAAAAATTATTGTTAGTGAAAAATGGTGATTCCATCACCCCACCCAAAGAGAGTAAAAGCTTAAAAATATTTTGGCAATCAAAAAATAATATCAAATTGATTAAAAGCACATGTAGTAAATGATATATTTGATTTCATTCCATCCACTCCACGACAAAAATCATTTTTCCAATTTTGCAATATGTATGAAGAAAAAGAGAAAGTGGTATTATTGTATTGTCATAAACTAAGAATATCGTTCCATTTCCATAATAAATAAAATAGATTTTTTTGAGACTATATAGCGTTTTTTTTTAAAATGTCCGAGAACAACTTGATAATGCATTTACTCACAACTGTCATTTGAACCAATCGATTTTACGTGCATTGTAGCTTGTGACGGTCTTTGAGCTTAAGCAATTTAATAATAAAAATTCCAAATTATTTGCGTGTACTAATAAATATTAAATTAGGTTTTTGAAAAAAGGAAGACCTTTTGTTAGTATAAACATGTATAGGATTATAGTGGATTATATAATAAAAAATTAGACATGTAAAATTTCTAGATAGCAAGCATGATTATCCTTTCATTAACATCAATCTTTCATCAAATACACACACACACACACGATCATCATCATTGTCGTCGTCAAAATTTTCACCTGACACATAATTTGTCAAACATTCAAAGATTAAAGTTAATTATACATTTTTGATTGTGAAAAAAATAATGGATTGCATTGTGTCATAATAAACTCTCGCACCTGACATTGGAGGTGGTGGAATCAATTCTGGCATTTGTGACTGGACGGCTGGAGATGATCCTCCAGCCGAATTGGCACCGGAACCTGCAGTTGAAGTCCTCCGTTTTTTCTTGGTGTTCCCAACGGGAGAATTTGGTGTTGATCCTCCCGGAGATTTAAAATCTCCACTACCTCCTCTTTGTTTCATTTTCATTTGAAAGGATTAAATTTTTGCACAATTTTATGAACAAAACAATCACACAAACTTTGGAAATTCCTCAAAGAATCACTGATTCAAAGCTCCCTACCTTTGCTTTCTAATTCTCCCGCCATAGAACCCCCCAAACAAATAATTGTATTTGCAGCCCACACACACTCTTCTCTGCTTCAACTTTTTTATGCTGTTTACTCCCATTAAATCATCCTATTTAAAGATTTTCGTCACAGTCTCAACAGATATTCCTATAACCAATAAATTCTTAATTTAGCATATATGAGCTTTTCCCTTAAATGCCCATCTAAATACAAGCGGCATTTTCCTCTGTACAATAATGCGTCGAGGAAAACTTTGGAAACCTTCATGACTTTACTTAATGTATGTAAATACAGACGTCGTTTTTCTCCGCCAACTGCATACTTGGGTGACAAGAAGACTGCTCATGGCTACGAGTCACATTTCATTTAAATCACTTTCCTTTCCGTGAACGACAACGACGTTATATTCCACAACACACACGCACAAGCACAAGCACACCTCTCTCTCTTCATCGAGTCAAAGTGAAAGTTATAAAAGAGGTGAAAGAGAGGAAGAGGAGGATGATTCATTGGATCGAATCATACATACAGTAAACCATTCAAAAGTGTACACAGTCTGTGTACACGTACGATCATGTGTGTGTGTGTGTAGAAAAGAGAGAGAGAGGGGGAAAGGCGGGGGAACGGTATATGTAGTACATAGTAGTAGAACAAATTTCTACCAAGTGGAAAAGCATGTATTGAGAAGAAAAGTCTTATCTTGGGATTCTGACAGTGTATTCCGGAGGTCTAGAGGATGGTCTTACTTCACCAAGTCTATCCTCTCTCTCTTTCCTCCTCTCCCCTTTTATCCACTTCTTTCCGAGGAACAGCCGCGCAATGGAATGAGAGGGGAGCCGAGAGACACGGTGAAAAGTAAAGGAAGAGAAAGAAAACGATCGATTCCAAAATTTCTATGTACGCAGGTCTCCCCGCCGCTACAAAATATTTTTTTCGGTTTTTCAGTCGTTGAGGGAGGCTGTGTGTGTTCGTACTAGTTCTCACATCCCAATCTTTTGCCTCCACCAACTCAACTCTTTCTCCGCTCTCTGTCTCTCTCACTCTCCGTGTCTGTCTATCTATCTCCTCCCTCCCTCCTCCCCCTCTCTCTCTTTACTAACTCGGAGGCCCTTATAGTACACACACAAACTCTCTCGTCTCTCCTTCTCATTCCCTCTCTCAGACAGACACAGCCACACACGGAGAAACACAAGGAGCGGACGGTGTATCATATTACTAGGCATATAATCCATCCCCTCACTGTTGTGCTGTGCAGTGCAGTGTGTGTGGGCCTTTCTCCCAATCTCTCTCTTGTGTTAAACTTGCTCCCTGTACATTTAGTCGGTCTCCTCTTATCCACTCTTAAAACGCTCCAGCTCTACCAGCTCTCTGACTCTCTCACATCATCTCATTTCTTTCAATTTCATTGCATGGAATTCTCTTCGGCCGTCTCTTACCCCCTCGTCGTCCTCGACAAATCGAACGTTTATACTTGTTGAGCGACTGCCACAACCGCGCTCCGTTCTCTCTTTCTCCCAACTTTCTCTCTCGCTCTCTCCCTGGCATACAACACACACAACTGACCTTCTACTCCTCACAGTTCTCAACGAGAAGTCCATGGACAAACTTTATTTCTCTCCGCGTGTGTATCTTGGTGTCCTCTCTCACTCTCCCTGTGTGTGTCTCTGTCTCCCTCTTCTCTCTGTCGTCTCGTCTCGTCATCTGACAGACACAAACACAGAGCAAATGTTCCTCCTCCCTTTTTTGGTGGAGCAACTTAGAGAGGTAAAGTGAAGTGAAGGCAGGGCAAAAGAGAAGAAGAAGAAGAAGAAGAGACGTGTCACTCCCGTTCAAATTGTCTTGTTCAAAGTATATTGAAAAAAGTATATGTGGAATATCCAAAAGAAAAAAAAATTTATTCCACTCACTCTCTTCTTTTTATAACAAACAAGGAGAAAACGAACAAAAAAAATTTTTTCTTTTCTTCCCTTGTGTTCTCTTGGAAGGAAGGGAAAAGAGTGTGTATGTTTGTGAAGCACACATCCTGGATTTGTTGAGTGCAAGTGAAAGGTTTTTGGTGGTGGCGGGTGTGATCAAGGTCTGATGATGGTTCCCCATCCATTTTTATAATGTATGCATAAGTAAGAATTTCTGTGAGGAAATCCCACATACACATACCCACATCATCGTCATCGTCATCGTCGTTCATCGTCATCGTCCTGAGTTGAGTGACTGAGGGAGAGAAAGAGAAATCACCGCCGTGCGTGAAATAACAACAACTTGTGTGTGCCGTGAAAAGACCGGAAATAATTCAAACTTGTTCTTCTCCTCGTCCTGTGTGTGTGTGTGAGGGGGCGAAAGTTGCAATTCCCGTTGCTGTTGCTGTTTACTGGTGGTGGTGGTGGTGGTGAAGGAAGGAGACAGAGAGAGGGTTGTATACGAGTGTTTGTGTTATGTGTGTACTTTCCCTCTCTCGTGGTCCTCCTCCTCCCCACAGTCGTCCTCTGTATCGTCTGTGTTGTCATGATGAATAGAATTGTGATTTCTATCCCAGGCATTGTATTTCATTTGATTAGTCGTAAACGACTTATTCATCAACCCACGAACCGGAGAACTACGGCATCCCTTTAAAAAAAAGATCCTATCAACTTTTATTCACCACTTGCTAACTTCAACCCTCCGAGTACTACTAGTAGTAGCACAAGAAGGAAAAGAAGTAGTGTCGTCGTCTTTCCACTTTCTTCATCGTCTCTTTCTCTATATTGTGTACACATAATACATACACCCACGTCCTACATCTTTATATATTACACAACTCCACAGTTATGTGTGTGCTTTCTCTTGTGTAATATATCACAAAAAAAGAATAATAATAATATGGGAAAAAGTCCTCCGACTCTTGTATGGAATATGTGATCATCATTTCTGTTTTTTCCCTTCTCTCACTTTCTCTCTCTCTATCCTCTTTCCTCAAGTTCCCATCTTTGAGAATTCCTGAGATCCCTCAGTCCATCCTTCCTCTTCTCTTCTTCTAATTAACTTGAACAAGACGACGACGAAGAATTAATGGAAATCAATATACTTTTATCCCTCCCCTCAAATTTTCAAGGTCAATTTATGGATTTCTATGGACTTCCTCTCTCTCTCTCTCTTAACTGATATTTCTCCAATTCTCGAGCCTCAGACTTGAGAGAAAAAGAGAGAGAAAGAAAAATAACTTTTTTATAGTGGTACTTCCCCGCCCCTTCCCCCCAAAACCTTCCGTATCAACAAGCAAGAGGCGGAAATGTGACAGAGTGCAAGACACACACAGACACACATATCTATGGTGTGTGTATGTGTACACAATGTGAAAAAAAAGTTTTTGTACATGTCAGCATAAAATACAGTATTGGAAGTCTCCAGGGAATAATCAATCAATATAATATAATAGGAACTCCATTCTCCCGCCCAGCTTTAATCGATACCACATTGCCCTCCTCCTCCTCCTCTATATAATTTGTTCCTTGTGTACTCATTTTTTTTCTCTTGGACAAAAAAAATGCAAACGGTAATCATCATCATCAAATTCCCCTCCTCCTCCTCGTTTACGCTCGTATGAAAATACACACTTGATCTATGAAGGCTTTCTCTCTCCTCACCACTTCAACTGGTGACTTCATCGACATTTTTGAGATTATCAAGTTGTTGTTGATGGTGTTTGCGTGTGTGTGCCATTCATGTGTACCTCTCTCACACACACAGTGAGAAGACCGATCATATTAGGACCACTTTGTCCTGTCCAAAAGTTCACAGGGATTAGAAGAAAAGTTCAATGTGATTCGATTAAAATCAATTTATTCGCTTGAGGACGTAGTGTGTGTGACAAAAGAATAAACAATCATTGTTATTGCTGTTGTTGTATACTGGAGTAATGGCTCTATAAGTTGTTGTTGTTGTTCAGGTGACGAAAGAGATCGTGATGAGTGAGTCAAAAGTGGGTGGGTAATGTGAATATAATTGTAATTAGAAAAAAGTCACAAGGATCCATTGTCCCTTGGTTGGTCAATTCTGGCTGTGTCATGTTGCCGATTCTTGAGTGGACAAGACGTGAGTCAACGCCAGTTGTGGGTAGATTCAACATTGACAATGACCACAGCCAAAGAGACAACAACAACTACAACAAGACGACGAAGAATGACGGCTGTGACTCATTTTTTACCTCTTTAACTACACACCAACAACAACAAGGAAAGCTACTAGAGTTACAACTACAACAAAAATCCATTTTTCAATTAAGAGAAGAAGGAAACACAGGAGAAGAGGAGCAGGACGAAGGGAAGGGAGGAGAAGAGGAATCAAAATTGTTAGATTTTTTGTGTCATCAATTTTATACTGACCAACTCTCCTCTACTTCAACTTCAAATAATTCATTATTCCTCTCTTCTTCCGAATTGGATTCATATTTGTCGTGTTTGTGTCCTCCATCTTCATTATTAGCATCATCATCATCTTCATGGCTAGACTTCTGGCCTGATCCTACAATCAACTTGGACAGAGCAACGAGTTTCCCATCTTCTTCGGACCCACTCCAGGTCCTGCCCTACTTTCTGTGAGTCAACTAATCCTTCAAAACTTTTTTTTAAAAATTTATGTTTTTTTAATAATAAATTTATGAATAATAGTTGTAGTGAACTGCACTGCACTGCTCTATTTGCATCATCAAAAAATCCCTTAAACGTACACACTAGGGCATAAACTAGGCCAACATAAAATTTTTTGTCTGCTTATCTTTCTAATGTTGTACAAGTTTTTCAAAGTTACTCTTTGTTTTTGCATGAAGACAAAAAAAACTATTTAAAATTTAAAATTATATTTCATACATCCATCCAAAAAAAGTCTGTGTCTGTAACTCTGTACACAGAGTAGTCCTGGTTTTTTTGGTCTAGTTTGTAATTTGTGTAATAATGTATATTTGGTAGATATCGTAGGAATAATGAATTATTCAACAGGATGAAGCATGTGTCTGAGGAGGAGGTTGAGAGGAAAGATTAAATCAGGGACTAGGGGAGGAGGCGATGAGGAGGAGGAAAATGAGGAGAGAGTGGGGTTGATGTTGGTCAAATAACAAAAAAAATCTTAAGTGACCTTATTGGCTCGTCAACAAGAATTTCGGTTTTACAAACAAGGCAGATTACAGCTAATGGAAAAGTTTAAAGAGTCAAAAGGAGGAGGAAAGTCACTGAGAAAGTTCTTCTCTTTCTCCTCCTCCTCAGTCACTTTCTCTCTCTTATTACATAGCTACACATTCCTTATAGAGATGTCCTGTAGTAGCAAAGACATCATCATCATGAACAAGAAGATGCTGTGCTACAAGCTAAAAGCGGACAAGTCTCGCCTCTGTGTGTGTGTGTGTGTGTGTCTACAACTGTGCTTATGCTTGTTTGTGTGTGGGATGTGAAAGCGACTGACTTGGCTTTGAAGTTGTTGTTCGTCTGCAAGTGCGTTAAAAGAGACGGAGAGAGAGAGGGACGTAGACAAGGAGTAAGAAACTTGAACCTTTGTTTCCTGCTGCTTTGATTTCCTTTGGCTTACAGACACCAGCTTAGCCTCTCCACATTGACAATTTATATTGCAGTGGAGGGAGTTGGAGAGCTAGCAGTCAGAAAGAAGAAGAGACTCTACACGTATAAGCTATAGGGATGAGTTGAGAGGAGGCAAAGGTCGGAGTTGTGGGTTCTTGGAATGACTGTTTTAGAGACTTGTCTTGAAGCCTCCTAGGATTAATTGACATCGCTGAAGCTTACGAGACTGAGTGAGGAGAGAGAAACTCCTTTTGAATTAATCTGATAACATTTTAGCTTATCGTGAAACTTTACTCTCTCCCTCTCTCTCTCTCTCTCACTCCTCCTCCTCCTCCTCCTACTTTCTCTTTCTTTAGAATTACCCCCTCACGACCTCAACTTGATCGTATTCTCATCCTACTTGAGACTTTATGTACTATACACAGTGTAATATACAGTGTCCCTCTTGCCATGTAATGTGAAGTTACCATAAGACGACAGCATTGTTAGACCCTAGATTATTTTATATGTTCAATTTAACCCAGAAACTCCTCAGAAAAGGAGACGGAGAGTGAGAGGGAGTAGACAACCTAATGAGGAAGTAAACTATACTTATCGATAGGCATGGGATAGATAGGGCAAGGGATATCGGAAGAATACTTTCCCTCTCTCTCTCTCACACACGCACACAGGACAAGATTTAAGCCCAATATGTGATGCTTTCACAACTTCCTCCTTTAAAGTATTGGTAAAATTAATTGAATCATCGTTAATGTGTTTTGGATTTTTGTCAAATAAAAAATAAAACTTAACTTTCTCCCGGTTATGAGTGCTAGGATAAAATCTACCAAATCAATATTTGAATATTAGCCAATCAAATTGTTATTAAAACTTTCTCCGCCTTTCACTTTCGTATGTTTTCTATCCGGGGAGTAAAAGTGAGTAAAAGAAACGTTTATGAAAAGATTTTCTTGTTATTCTCCAAGTGTGCCGTTTTGAGAAACAAAATTCTCAGACACACAAAGAAGATAATAGGGCGGATGAAGGAAGGAAGAAGGGAGAAAAATGAAATGTCATTTTCTCCTGCCCTTTGAGATATTAAATTATTTCCATGCCTCTTCCTTCTCAAAAAGAAACGAGCCGACCTTCTGTTATTTTATGAGCGGTGGTGAGGGGGAATCATATTTTAAGTACACACTGGAGATGAAGGAGGAAGATGAGAAGGAGGAGGAAGATGGATTGTGTCAAAATGTCGGAATTTTTGAAAATTAAATATAAAATGAGTTCAAGTCTAAGGATGAGAAAGCGAGAGAGAGAGAAAGTGTGTGTGTGGCAGACATATCTTGTCTGCCTTGGAGAATGAAAACAGTTGTGATTCTGAATTCCTGAGTGAAGATAAACATTTCTCGAGTGCTGTATCGTGCTCTGTGTGTACAAGTGTCTTTGAGGAGTGTGTAGTGTGTGTGTGTGTAACAATGTTAATAATAATGATGATGCTTTATGATATGATGTGACTGTTGTGCGTGTCTGTGTGTTGTGACTTGTGTGTGATATGGCAGGAGTAGCATCAGCTTTGAAGGAAGATAAAAAGAGCACATTTTTATGAAAAGCCTTTGTAATAATAATAATTTTTTTCCCTTCTCTTTCTCTCTGTAGAATCGTTCATGTGGAGAAGAGGAAGTGGCGGGACTGGTAGTAGTGGGCCTTTAGGCGACGTAGGAGCTGTAGTGGCTCAAAATCTTCGACCCGAAGGGGTCTCTGTGAACGTCAACAGTGCCAGTTCTTGGCTTCCAAGTACCAATCAACGAGCGCCCAGACGCTGTGACTCTTCTGAATTGGCTGACTCCCCTACCATCAAGGTACTTTCATTTTTTAATAGAAAAAATTAATTTCTAAAATATTATCTCTAAATATTGCCTATCCTTCATTCCTTAAAGTATCCCTTTTCTTGACCAAACTTTATCTAAATTAAGTGAAAGAGTTCATTTCCACGATTGTCCTTTAATTAAATTATGAATCCGACAAACCTTCAAAATGCACACGCAATTACTGTGTAACTGAATTAACTAATTAAATACTCAAATCATAATCACGAAAGGTCACTTTGAACGCCAACGAATAATTATCTTGGAACAACGGAGTACATTTGATCGTTTAAAATTTACACACAATTGAGTGTTTGGATGCTACTAGAGAAACAAGGAGAAAGACTGGAAACTGGATAAAATTGAGTGATTGGATTTTGGTGTTCAAAGGGATCGTCCATTTCAGCACACACACATACGCACATACATGAGGGAGAGACTAAATGCACAAAGCGGCCTCACCATGTTGACTTTTTGTCAGTGGGTGGATTTGAATGTAGTTAAAATTGGAGCTCGGAAAAAGAGTCTCTAGCTTTATAATCCCCTACTTTCTCTCTCTCTTCCTTCCTTCCTCCTTTCTCTGCCTTTCTCCTTCCCTCTCGTTTTCATCTCTTTGAATAGCCATCACGGTAAACTTGATGAATTATTTATTTTCAACCCTCTTTATCTTATCAACTGTTGGTACACACACACACGCACAAACTACTCCGGCTGTACACCACGGCCGACCGACACACAAGTCAAGTCTACTACTCTTACTCCTATCACACACACACACACACATTCACATACCAAACACTCTGAGCCTTTTAAAGGAAGTCAAGAGTCAACTCGCACTCTCACACAATTCTCCTTTTTTTACAAACCTAAACTGCTCCACTCCGCACATGTATGTGTGTATATCTACGTAAATTGTGAAGAGAGAGAGGAGGATAGAGCGTTGAGCTTTCTCCAGCCCTTTCTCCTCCTCTTCCTTGTGTACTCAGTTTTATTCTCTTTCATCCTACACGTAACTTTAACGCTGACCTCTTTGTGCCTCATTTTACGATTCCCTTCAAATTCAACTGACAAAAAAAGAACGGAGGCCCATCGAAAAAAAAATTCCCTTCCTCTTTCCTTTCTCATACTGTCATCCTCTCCATCCTTTTTCTCGCCTCTCCAGAGTATTTCCCCACTTGGATTTTTACCCTCGCTCCCACACACACCTCCTCCTCCTCCTCCTCTTTTAGACTCCTCTTCCTATCTGGAGTAAGGGCAGTCAAGGAATTTATTTAGTAAATGGATTAATTCCTAAAAGGAACGGGATGATACTATATAAAAAACTAGCTCTTAGTATTCTAGAGCACAGACCGCCGTCAGCTGATAGCTATTAAGTTTAAAGTACTTTAACTTGTACACCCTCAGGAAGGATTTTTTAAACCACACACACACATGTGTGTCTTATATAGGTCTATAGTTGTTAGCCCTTACATAATTGTGTAGAAAGCTCAGTTTCCAGAAATAATGAACACATACAAACTACTCTACTTGATACCACTTTAGAGGTTGAAGAATTGAAATTGCTTCCTTTGATCCCCATCATCCACAATCCACACACACGCACGACCCACACATTCACTTATTCCCAGTTTCTCGTGTTTGTGACACACACAGTTTCGATATTCGGGAAACAATTATCATTGGATAATTAGTTGGAAAGATCGTCCTGATGACATACTCCACTATCTGTTTTTTTGTCCATTAACCGATACTAATGGAACAATTTAGTTTAGCCTTCTCGATCCACTCATAATTGAAAATGGGAAAATTTTGCCAAGGCTCTCTTTACTGCCTTCTCTCCCCACACACACACACACGTAGATACACTCATGAGGCACTTTCGCCTGATGTGATTGTTCGATATTCGCAACCACGTCAATTCTTTGTTTTACTACCTATTACATATTTCCATCTTGTTCTTGGCTCTCTCCTCCTTTCTCCTCCTCTTCCTAAGGGAGGAAGACTTTCTCTCCGAATCTCCTTGGGAAGACTTTATTGTTTTTCCGAATCCAATCATCCAGCTCTTGTTTCGCTTCGCTCAAGTAACTGCGTTCAAAGACTAGTGGGGTTATTAGATTCGTGGGAAAAGTGTGGTTAGTTGTGTGAGTAACAGGCACATGTCCCAAGAGCACACACCCCAGCCAACCCCAGACCCCCCAACACACACACACACACTAGTCAAGTCGACACACACGAGGAAGTAGAGAGAGAGTGAGTGTGTGTGTGTGAACAAGTAGATTGTGACATTCTATAGGTTGTGTGCTCGGAGCAGTGGAGCACATTACTATGTCATTTTTATTAAGTGATCATGTTCACAACGAAAAAGAGAGACACAAAGAAAGAGAGAGAAAGTTGGATGGGTTTTCCCCCGCACTCACATTTCTCTGTCTCTATCTCTGTTACCGCAAACAGGGGAATCACTTAAGCATTGATCATATCAAATAAGAATTAAATGATGATAATACTTAGTTAAATAGCCATTCCATTAGTGCTAAATGTTTTTTCTCCTTTAATAAAAAACGAGTATAATTAATGAGCTGAGTTGAGAAGAGGACACACAAAGTTTTCCCTGGGTTGGTCGATAAAATGTGGGTTCAAAAATAGGTTAAATTTGGTAGTTAAAAAACTTTTTAAAAATGGGCCAAAATCTTTCCCCAAAGAAAAACCCACACACACTTTCTCTCAGTTTCTCTCTCTCTCACACACACCCACACTTACAAAAAGATCCTTTTCCAAGATTCTAGATTTGACATTGACTACTCTGCTGTGTCCTGTGTGCGAGCAAAAATTAATCTTGTCAAGCCAAGGATAATTAATGAGAATAAAAGTATAGTTAGTACAGTATAGTCTGGAAGAAGCCTTAACAAGTTCTCCATGGGGAGAGTAATGATATGTATCTCGTATGTAGAATGGAGTATTATTGTGTCTAAATTGATATACATGTACGTGTACTGGAGGAGAGGAGAGGAGTGTGTGGGTGGGTGGGTGGAAAAATTTATTTGATAAATGATCTACGAAAATGTGGCAAAAAAGGGGAAGAGTCTCACCTTGAACATTTTTCCTTCAACTGAGTCATGTAAAAAAAATTCCCCGTCTTTACTCCTAATATTCTTTCCATGTCAGAGGAGAAGATCCGTGTGGGTGTGAAACTAATTAAAGTAACTCAAAGTGAACGATTAACGTTTTCTCCCCATCCACACACACGCAGACAGAGAGAGAGACACTGGAGTTGAAAGGGGAAGGTTTCAGACTGAGAGCAAAGAAATGACATTAATAATACACACTTTTTTCGAGATGACGGGAGGAGGAGGAAAGGAAGGATTCGGAAGGCGGGGTGAGGGTAAGTCTCAAAATTTTACAAAAAAAAACAGACAGAGATACAAATAATACAAGATTTTCTTCTTGTATCTTAAGAATTAATATCTGTCGATGACAAGTCAGGAGGATGCCTTTATACTGTATTCTTTATTTTATTTGAGTGAGAGAGAAAGTAGAGAAAGAATTCTTTTCATTTTTTTGAAAGAAACCAAAAAGAAAGCAAATGGAAAATAGAAAGTAGAAGAGAAAGAAAAAGGGGAAAGAAAATTGTTCAATTTGACAGTTTTCTTTTTTTTGACCCAGGCGGTGTACAAGAACGGGGAGTGGAAATGGAGGAGGTAGGAGGAGGAGAGGAGGCGTAAAAATGCTGTTTTTTTAACAAAAAATGTACATATGTAAGGGAAGAAAAGAGAGAGAGAAAGGTTGGAAGAATATGATGAGACACACACCCAGTATATACACACCATAAAGAATAATGTTTTTATAGGGGCCAGAAGGGACGAGAATTAGAGAGATAGAAATAGAAATGATAAGACGAGAGAGAGGGAGAAAGAGAGGGAGGGAAAACGAAAGAGGAGACGAGAGTGCTGTGTGTCTGTGTATGTATGTTTTTTTGTGTGGTGGCTGGGAAAGTGAGGAGTAACTTTCACTGTGAAAGACACTCCATATTATTGTTATTACAAAATGATGAAGGGGCTAAAGAAAATACAAAAGATGTTATCATAAGAGAGACAGACACACACACACACACATACAGACACACGAAGGAGGAACCCATCTCCCTCGCACGCTTTTCATAGTTGGAGCCCATCCAATGGACATTTTTCTAGCTTTTCATTTTTGTTTCCATTTGAGTTTCGTCTTGGGGTTTCGTTCCTCTCTCCGTTTTTTTTCTTTCTCATTCTGTTACTACTCTTGTGTAACTGTTTTCCCCTTAGTCGTCGTCGTATTGTCGCCTCTTACTCCCCTCTCGACTAAGGTTAAGGTGGAGTAAATGATGTGAAGACTTGGCCATATAACCTCCGCGTCGACTTTTATTTGACACACACACACACACTTACATTTGGATGAGGGTACATACAGTAAACTCTGTCCTCTTTCATGTGTCTATGGATGTCTACATGTGTATTTTGTGTAGTAGGTCAGAGTTCCCCTCTTTTCTTTGTCATTTGAGAATGTTTGGAATTCTTCTCTCTCATAAAGCATAATATATAGAAGAAGAAATATTTGAATAAATACTATAAGATATTAAATACACTCTCTCTTTCTCTTTCTCTCTCAACATCGTTGAGTGTGTGTGGATGTAAAGCATAGACACACACAGTCAAATGAATTCCTTGCATAACATTTAATCTGAGTTTTGATCCGAGTAGGCATTTAAATTTAATGTAATGTTGGTGTGTGTGTGAGTGTTGTACGTCTAAATTTACATGTTCCCCTCGACATGCTAAGTAATCGTCACGTACTAAAATTGCACATTACACTAAACTCCTTTCTTTCGTCCCCCTTTCTCTCTCTCTCTCTAAATGGAAAGTTCACACTGGGAACTTTTGAAAAGAGAAAAGGCTTTTCTTTTCCTTCTTTTTCTTTTTTTTCGAAATTAAAGCTTAGTGCTAATTTGTTAAAAATGACATAGATACAGACACACACTCGAGAGAAAGAGAGAGTGAAAAAGTAAAAGAAAAGAGAAAGCGAGGGATAGACACAGTCAACTTGTGTTTCTGTCCCGGAAAGGCTAATTTAGTAATATAGAAGTAATAACAGGGTAGAGGGAGAGGAGCTATAAAAATAATCAGACTATAATTTTTTCTAAACGCCGCATACTTATTTCTGTCTTACATCAGCCAGCTTACACACTACACACACACATTTATATATGAAGACATGGTACTCGGAGAAGGTACCATGCTACAGCACAGCACAAGATATTCCACTGACAATGCACAACATGTCCAAATTATACAGTGTAAAAAGGGGAACACCACCACCATCACTCCCTCTATATCTACACATTGTCTTAAGCAAACTCCCATTTCCTGTGCCATTCACTTGACTGTCACACAGAGAAAGCGAGAGAGAGAAAGACACAGGGACAGACAAAGCTGCTTACATGTATTCCAAGTCCATAAAAAGACATGACATGTGAACATGGCCTTTCCCTTCTCTTTCTCCCTCTCCTCTCCGCTTTTTTTGTACTTCCATTCTCCTCCCCCTGTATAATACGATACAATCACACTGTACAGTACATTGTGTGTTGAATAGAGCATACGGTCTTTAACTACAATCATGAAAATGCTCAGTCCAATGCACAAGACAGTCATCATCATCATCATCAAACTAACACGACTAAGCAAATCCAGCGAAAGGGAGAGAGAAAGCGACAGCGAGAGGAAGGAGAAAATGGGAGGAACGGCGGCGGCTCTTGGAAATGGTGAAGGGAGTTGAAGCACAAAAAATTTAGATTATGGTCGAAAACCTGGACTCCCATATTTTTTTTTTGAAAAACTTGTACTCTGCTCTGTATGCCCATACTCACATTCTACACTCCGTTCCCCTCATTCCTGAGATATGTGCTATATTTTAACTTTATGTAGACACAAACAATTTTATTACACAAAAGAGAAATATAGACACACAAAAAAACTATGCACCAAATACTCTTTTCACCTTGTGTGCCTGCCTGTGTGTGTGTGTGTGTGCATAGTGCATGAGAATGAGGGGAAAGGGGAGAAATAATATGGACAGAAGGAACACAGGAAGGTCGAGGAAGTAGACAAAGTGAAATTGCAAATGGTTTTGCCTTCAGACGGGGGAAAGAGCCCAACAACACAAACACACACACACACGTACACAGTTTTTTACATGATATTTTGTGTAGTATATCAGATGAAAGTTTGCTTTTGTGTATGTGTGCATCTGTGTGTGTACAAGCGGGGGACTCTTGTTCCAAAAACACGGTGTGTTAGTGTAGTGGGTGGCCAGAACAATAACAGCAAAAGGTTTGGATGATGGCTCCCAAGTCACCAATATCTCTATTAGCTATAGAAATAGTCATATCATTCCTCTCTCTTCATATTCCACACAACAGAACACACACACACACCGTGTGTGTTGTGTTGTTGTGTACTCTTCGTCGTCTACCTCTTCTCTTCTGTGAACACTTTGTACATACACGTCCGTGGGATCTCAGAGTTTGTGTACAGAAAAGATCTCTTTACACACACACCATACACACACACACATAGACACACAAGGGGAGAGAAGGGGGAGATGGAAAAATTGTGTACAAGAGAGGAGGAGGGAAAACAATAACAAGAGCGGTCATGCCATGGTAGTTGACTCCATACACTATGCAAAATAATAATACACATTTTCATATCCCAAACTCTTTTTTCATAATCATTCTTTTTTCTAGGGTTGGGGAACAACCATTGCTCCATGGTTTACTGTTTAGCGTTCTGTAGTGTAGAAGTAGCGTACAGTATGGAGTTGAATGTGTGTGTGTGTGTGTATGGATTTTTCTTTTGCACTACTGTTGTACTTACTTTTTATTTCCGGCAGCCCATCCTCTCCTCCTTTTTTATACTCCCTCTTGTCTCTTACTTTCACTGGAGGATGAGAAAAGGAGAAGAGGAAGATCCATGACAGTTTCTTCCGTTTCCTCTTGAATTCCATTCACAACGACCTGTCATAGTGTTTTATGTACCCTGCCACTGACAAAAGACGTACGCTCCATCCTCCACACACACAATGTACACACAGTGTACCTGTAAAGCTTTTTTTGATTTTTTTTGCTATTGTCGTATACTTCTTTTCTTGTGGGACAGCCATAAATGGAAAGAAAAAAATCTGGGAAATCATCATGTATTGTAAAATGTCACCACAGCTTTCCATACCTTTGTGTGTGTTTGGGTGATGACTGGATTACGACGATGACGACAAATGTTAGATGACCTTAAAAGTGGTTTGGACTACATCAATCAAGTGGAAAATTATTCTCTTTATTTTTACTTTTAATTATTCATAAAATAAAAAAAATTTACTACGTACATAAATTGATTTCACTCTAGGAATAAAAAAACAATTTTGCACTTGTCATAGGAAGAGGGAAAAGAGAATGTCACTTTTCAAGTTTGAAACAGCGACAGAAAGTGAAGACACATATTTAGAAGACATATAACACGAGAAGGGAAGAGAAACGTGTCATGGACAGCTTTATTCTTTTTTTTGAGCTACCCCATTTATACATAATAGTATTATATTTGTAGCTAAGCTGTGCACTTGAAAAATCACAATAGCAGAAAATCCGTATAGTTTACTTTACTCTCCTCCTTTTATTTCTCTCTCCTTCTCCCTTCCCATCATCTTCATCCTCCCACGCCTTCTCCTCCTTCTCTTTTCTCCTTCTTTCCTCCTCATCTTTTTCTTGAGTGCGGCTGACGCTCTTGAGGTCTACCGCTATCAGGGAGAAAAGGAAACTACTGCACCGTCACAACAACAAACAAAATGGAAATGTTGGCAAAAGATCTCTCTTTCATAATATATGTACTTACCTAATATGGGGATTATCTTGATTTTTATACCCACCTTCTTTTCACTCTCTCCACACACACGAGCACACACAGCCTGGTTTGATATATCCAAAGATAGTACAACGTACTGCTCTGTTCGGAATGTACAGTATTCATCGTGGGTATATTATACTCTCGGTCTGTGTGTGATGGATGCACAATGTGGGACGTACTCAGTATGTGAGGCTGGGGTAAAAAAACCCGCACATGCTCTAATGAGATTTTCATCAAGGATATTTGATTAAGATCTCTCTCTCTCTATCACACACACACACCAACATAAAAAACAGAATGAGGGATGTGTGTAATCTTACATGTTACAAATACAGTGGGATATTGAGGGGAGAGTGTATGATATTCAACTGTTGTGACAGAGAAATGGGAAAACAGTAGGAATAAAAATATGTGGATTCAGGTAAAAAAAATAATATTTAGTCAATACCACGTATAAAATATCCGAAAAAGATATGATATTATTACACACACACGCACACACACCATCCCATCCCATCCCAACCCATGCAGCCAGTCTGGGTATGTATATCCCCTGATTTGTTATTGGTGAGTTGGAGCAGGATGTCGTCAATATACTTACTTACCATGATTCCTTTCTGCAGATCCTCCTCCTCACTGAGCAAGACCAAGTTCAATCAAATGATGCAGCCTAGCAATAAAAAGACTTGGAAAAAAAGAGAATAGGAGAGTGAGGGTGTGTGTGTGTGGATGTGGTATGTGTGTGTGGAGTATGAAGAGACTTTATAAAACATGCCATCAACTATAACTTCATACGGTATAAATGTGTGTGTGTGCATAGGTACACATACACACATGGCATACATGTACAGACATACGCGTGCAATATGCATGACTTTTTGAGAAGAAAACGAGTCCAGTAAGCTTATGGCGCATAAAAATGAGAAAAAGAAGAGAGAAAAAATAAAATGTTGATATCACACAAAAAAACATGGCTCTTGTTGTACAGACAGCACACACACACACACGCAGAGAAACAGTGGTATTGTCAGAATTGAAGTTGATAGAAAATCTCATCCTGTAAATAAACTACATGCATCAATACCAAGATAGAGAGACAATCCACTTTGGACCGTCTCCACCACGCAAAAAGAGAAAATGCCATTGATATTATTCCTTCAACTTCTTTTCAATGAAAACTCACTTCAGTGTCTTCAATTCTATGATGTTGTGTGATGTATGTGTATTTCTGTGTGTTGGAGTGTGTGTGTTTGTGTGTGTGTGGGGGGGGGGGGGGGGGGAATTGAA
>WJFB01000424.1:0-41894 GCA_009870185.1 Pygmarrhopalites habei | reverse complement strand
AACGGGGGGGGGGGGAATTGAAGTTTATATTTTTTATTTAAAAAATAATATGTATACAATATGTACCTAGCACACACACACACACACATATTTTTGAGATTCACTCAATATTCCAAAAT
This sequence comes from Pygmarrhopalites habei, assembly GCA_009870185.1. Taxonomy (NCBI): domain Eukaryota; kingdom Metazoa; phylum Arthropoda; class Collembola; order Symphypleona; family Arrhopalitidae; genus Pygmarrhopalites; species Pygmarrhopalites habei. The sequence continues at coordinate 41,775 of WJFB01000424.1, read as the reverse complement.
GATCATTTCAGATTGCAATTGTATTGCAAAGTTTGTCCATTACGAGTAATGCTAAACTCAGAGAACTTTCACTCTCCCTCTCTCTTTCTCTGTTTCTCCATTTCTTCAGAATCCTCTCTATTGAATTTCATACATACAAATATGTGGAGTCGTATTTTTTTTGAATAAAATTGATATGTCGAAATAAAATTTCAAAATTCTTCCTTCCTCTTCCTTTCTCTTCGTGTCTAAAAAAATGATCTGAATAGTACACCAGGAATTTTCCCTCCTGTGTTTTCTCCCATCCTATGCTTTCCTTTCCTTTCCATTTTAATTTTATGTTGAGAGAGAGAGAGTGGGAGGAGGAGAGTTTTGACAAGTCCCAATAATTAATTTTTTGAATCCACTTCTCACACACGCTCCCACACTCCAGTAGGGTGTAATTAAAGAGAATGATGTTCAAATTACGTCACGGTCACAATTTATGGCCTTCCATACATGCATCATGTGAGGGAGAGAGTGTCTGCGAGTGTGTGTGTGGAGAGTGAGGAGGGGGAGGGGTGGTAGTAAGTCAAGTGAATAAATTTCAAATTGAACTTTAGACGGGGGTAAAGTCAAATGGAATATGGATTTGATGGTGGATGTTTTAGTGTTATGGAGGGCTACTGGGAGGAGAAGGATTGGACTAAAGCAATGGGAATGGCATGAGTGACAGAAGAAATCGATAATTTTCCTCTGTGAATTTGAACTGTTTTTTCCCACTTGACTGATTCTCTCTGTGGTGTAAAGGTGAATGGAGAAAGAAAGTCAGTCACACCATATTTTAGCTCACTAAAGTGGTGGAGGGAAAGAGAGAGCGAGTGTGTGTGTGTGGGAGAGAGAGAAAAAGATGGGGAAAGAAAGCCGGGTTTTGCCTTTATAAAGATTCATATATATTACTGCCCCATTCCATAATGTTAGCCTGGTGTAGAATCCGAATGGAAAGGCAATTTAAAAAAGAGATGCACACACACACTTTCTCCGCTTTCTTCCCCATCTCTGTACCTCATCCACACTTTCATTTCTATATGTATTTTTTTCCACAAAAGCATTTTCACGAGCAATTCTTCGATTATGATTTATGCATGCATGGGACTAGAATGGTAAAACGGGGAAAAAGATATTATCCAAACGAATAAAAATATATATGCTTAAAGAACGTGTGTGTGTGTGGAGATGGCTTCTTTTCTCCTTCCTTTGTCAGCCTTTTTGTGAGATGAAACTCCATCATCGATATTCATACCAATTAATTGTTATCCCTTCAATACATAAATATAGCAGACAATGACTATGGTCAATATAAAAAATTGGCTCTTTAAAAATTTAAGAGAAAAAGTTGCAAAAATAAAAGGAGGGGAGAAAGTGCATTTGATAAAATAATAATCATTCAAAAAAATAAAGTTATTTCCAAATTGAGAGTTAAGAGGAGGAGAAAGGCAGACAAGCTCTCGAGAATAACTATGTATATCCAGAGAAAAATGGAGAAAAAGTGAGAGATAAGGATATAAAGAGACAGAGAGAAAAAGGATTCTCGTCAACTTTACTTGGACAATCCATTCATTTCACTTTGGTTTTTGTTTCTCCAGACTTTCTCCACAATTTTTTCTCCTCCTCCTTCTCTCGTGGGTGGGTGGGCTAGAAGTGATTTGATGTTATTCTCTCCTCTCCTTTCTCCTCTTTTCTGTTTGTCTGTTCCATCCTCCTCCTCCTCCTCCCTTAACCCTCCTCTAACATAATCTCTCTTGAAGTTTTCTCATGTGGCTCTCTTACTTGTGTATTTACAGTTGGTTCGAGATTTGAATCGGGCAGTAGCGACGCACGGTGAGTTACACTGAGCGTACTATTAACTTAAAGTAGTATTAGTTATAAGTACGGACGGTATAGCATGGATATCACTCGATTAGAGTAACAAGAAAAAGTAATATTCTCAATTTGCTAATAATACCATAATTTAATTTATAATACTACTCCCAATGATTACAGTTGCTCTCGCTGCTCTTCTCGGCGGCTCTGGAGATGGTCCACATCTACGAGATGAATTACGCCGAGCCCGTAGAACGGCTCAAGAAAGGTTCGTGTGTTTTATCCAAGAGAAAAATACTTTTCAGAATTTCCCCTTTTCTCAATAACACGCGGTTATCCTCTTTACTTTCACTTTTGGTGAAAGTGGAAAAGGAATCCACACTGTACATCACTGTTTATATTTTAAAATGACAAAATTTGTCATGTTGCTTTTCCCCCTATCGTATAAAATAGTAATCATAATTTTATGAGTACTCTCATTTAATCCCACAATTCACATTTTAGCAGATCAAAAAAATTTCACATCAAATTTTTTTTTGAAAATATAGAGCGGCCGCCCTCCGTGCCACCCTATGGCGTGCCCTGGATACAGCCAACACTCGACCACCTTCTCCCCAGTCAAATGAAAGGTAAGGAGAAAAAATAACACAGACACAGACTCATACAAAGACAGGGACAAAAAAGAAAAGAACAATAATAATCTAGATTCTGAGGGATAAGCGTAAGAGATGTCTAGAGTAAATATTTTATACATCATAATCTTATTCATACATACAATATTATGAGTACATATTGTGTGTATGCAGTGTACACTTTTTTGTGAGCTTTTCTATGTCAAAATCCCAACCCATACACCCGACTGAATCCACACGGCACACACACACAATTTTTTCTTGTGTGTGTGTGTCTATAGTACTTTTTTTGCTGTTTCGTAATAATAATCAAAGCTACCCTCTTACCTGCCCTTCTTCCTTCTCGAGGAGGCTCAACATCTCAAATTCTTCCACTTCACCCAACTCCTCATTTCAACATTCTCCTCCACCTCCACCTCTTCTCTATTATTTTAGATCCTCTTCCCCTCATATTGTAGAGAATTGGTGTATTGTATTGTAAGGTTCTTCATCGCATATAATACAATAGTGAAGAAGAATACGACGCCACGGTTGACTATACTACAATACAAATGTATAAATATAGCTATCTTATTTAATTCCCTTTTGTTCGTACACTCTTTCTCTCTCTCTATGCTTTTTTCTCCTCTTCCTTCCTTTCCAGCCATTTTGATCTCTGCCTTTCCCACTCTGTATTTTCTCTCTTCTTCTTTCTTTTTCATTCTGCTTCGTTTGTTTCTATCCTCCTTCCTCCTCTCCCCTGTCTCTCTCTCCTTCTCCTTCCTCCATTCTTCTTCATAAGCAGTACAGAACGAAATAACAAAAGGATGGCAATCCCATTAAAAAATACATGTATAATAAATATACTATGTCATGTTCACTGCACACACAGACACACAGACAAGACGCGCGCGGAGGGGGAAAGATTTTATATTAATACTGTTTTTACAAAATAAGTCTTTTTCCATATTTCCTTTTTTGCTTTGGGCTGTCCAAATATGAGAATCCCCTCCAGCATTTAAAAAGAACGAGGATATTACATTGAACGATTATTTGGATCGATTTGAATGAGATAAATCATCAACTTTCTCTTATCTCCAAAAAAACAATAATTTATTCCCCCCCTTTCTCTCTCTGTCCGTTCCCCACTACAGAACTATTTCTAGGCTAAACCTTCAAAAGGGAAAAGTCTGAAGCTGTGTGTGTGTGTGGAGGTTGAAGGAGTTGTTTAATAATAAGGAGATGATAAAATAATGTAATCTGACTGTAATATTAATGTCAGGACCAGACACACACATACACACACGAATACTCCTACTCTTCTTCTCATATTCCTTACACAATACGATGCCTTTCAAAATTTTCTCTTGGTTTAAGTTACACTGAATCTGTGTTTTTGTTTGACAGTGCGAGGTGGGTGGAGAAAGAGAGGACGGAGTTGGAACGCCTCTGGCATCTGCTGCTTTGTTGTCTGGATTCCTTGGGTGAGTAACCAATGATTTCATCTCTCTCTCTCTATTAGTTACTCTAATATACATTTCACCATGTATATCCTATGACTGTGTGTGCATGGCTGTATACAGTATTATACCGTATAAAGATAGTTTTCTCTACTCTGCTCAGTTCTCTCTCTCAAGTTAACTTAGATTATTATCCTTCATCAAATTAGGGATGTACCATTAGAAATCTCCAGTCTCTCAACTCTTGTAACACACACACAGGCACACAGTACACAGCTCCTTTCATCCGAGTTACTACTTCCGTCCCTTTATTCAACCAACATTTCCTCTCTCACTACAGTCTTTATAACCTCTATCCAACCCGTCGTAATTATCAGTATCGAACTTGTACATATAATCTCAACTCAATACTACACTACACTCCACTTCTACGCCACTCTCACAGGATCCCATTTATATTTCCAGCCTTACATAATACGCAAATAGGTACAGTGGGGATGCGGATGGATATGGATACGTATGTGTGATGAAAGAAGAGTATCCCATGACAACGCGTGCTCTCTCCTTACATTACACCATGTAACTTTTACGAAACAAAATTGTTGTACGAGGGAAAGAGAGACGACGACGAGGCAGTTTACCATTGAAACCACATTGTTCTGGTGCACTTCATTCATCTCAGGGTAATTACCAGAATAGAGAAACAGAAGAAAAGGGAGAGAGAGACGAGGAGGGGAAAGGAGTAATCAATTTTGATGGAAAGTGGCTGACAAAATTAATTACTATTTTACAATCAACTGTATACCTCTCTGTGTGAGTGTGTGTGTGCTGTGCATTTCATCCTGTCATATCACAGGAGGAAAACTGAGCTTTGTAAATTTTCAAGGTTAGCCAGGATGAGGAAAAGTGAAAACTTTTATTACAATGACAGGTTGAAAAAAATTTCTGACATTAAAATTATCCAACAAAGCAAATGGAGGAGGAGTTTTTTTTTGATGAAAAAAATTGAGAAATTTCAATTTCATGATTTTATTTTTCTTTGATCCTCCATCTTTCCAATTTCAAACACAGTTTGATTAAACCCACACGCACATGTACACGAGAGAGTAAACCTGCTTGCATGCACGAATATTAGAGGGAAACGTGTGTGTGTGGATGCAGAGAATTTGTGGGAAATTTTATGATACACCTTTCTCTTTCCCTTTTCTCTTCACTATTTAATGTTGTAAAACCAAGGACGTTTTTACATTGAGTTGAAACTCCGTTTCTCTCTCCTGATTCCTTTCCCCATCATCATGAAGTGGGGACGTGTGTAGAGAAATTTTTGGAATTTTATACAAGGGGGAGAAAGTGGAGGGTGGAGAAGAAAGGAAAGGAGAATGTTACAATTAGAGAATTAAAATGTCACGCTGATGCTCTCCTCCATGCTCTATGAAGCGAGAAGAGCTGGTTGGGAGAAAGAGTTAAAGCGGTGGCGGGAGTGATGTGATGGTTGCGAAGAAGGGGGGAAGGGTAAGAGATTGGGAAAGTGATTCTATATAATACAAGTTTTTTTAATGCAATTGTTCCCACTGTACACTCTCTCGTCTCTCTCTCTCTCTCTCTTATTCTACACAATATATGAGGAGTGAAAGAAGTAGTAAGAGTCTGAGGTGTAAGGAAGATCAATAGAAACCTCACACTCTCACCTACTCAAAAATTTAATCCTCTTCCACCTTTACTCCTGTACGCAGACAGTCACACACACATTTGTCCATACCACACCAAGTTGTCTTGGTTGGAGGCCTGTCTCCGTCTTCCTTTCTCTTTCCTGTATGCATGTATTCATGCATTGGGATAGAATAAGATTCGTTGAGAAATGGAAAGCGACAGCCTAGTACTACCATTACAACATGTACTTGTAAAGTATGTAACTTTCTCCCTCACTTTCCCCCAGAAAAAAATCCATTTCATTTCTTCTTCGCCTTCCTCCTCCTCCTCCTCTTTCTCTTCCTCACTCATTATAAATTACTTCTTCTGGAGGTTCGTGGGACCATGTTCCACTTTCTTTTTTTCTCACTGAATGTAAACAGTTTGTCCTAGCCTAGTCTACACATGGTTCCTTCACCATCATCTCCTAAGTTTTTTTCATTTTCCCCCGACTTGTTTTTTGAGGAGGAGAAGGATGGAGAGAGGGAGAGAAGGAGGTGACTGACAAAAAAATAAAGAAAAAAAGAAAAATTATTACAAGAGAGAGAGAGAGAGAGAAGAAAGTACTTTTTTACGTTTTCCATCTCCTCTCACTGTTTGTGTTTGTGTGCTCACAATTAAGAATGTTCAAGGAAGTTGCCGTGAAAAAACTTTTGTTTTCTAGTTAACTTACCCTCTCTTCGTCCCCCCTCCTCTCCCTTTCTCCATATACTCACCATCATCTCCCACACATAAAAACACTCCATTGTCAGTCATGACTGAATTTTTTTGTAATATAGAATTTTGGTCATTTACAAGTAGCACAGAATGAGTCGACATTTTACTTCTCGCCAACTTTCTCTCCCTCCTCTTACATAACTGGTTTGATACACATGTAATCTAAAATGGTGAAACAGAGAAAGAAAAGAAAGAGAAAGCTTTTTTGTGATGGATGGATCTGTTCCATGGAAATTTCTGTTTAGCAGCAATGTGAATTAAACTCATAAATTTCTCCTGTCCAAATTCAATTGCAATAATTGTGAACATTAGTCTTATTTTTTTTTGAAAAAATTGTGGGGAAATGAAAGGAGATTTGGCTTTATTACACACATATATATACGTACACACACCAGGGCACAAGTCATCAGAGGGGGTAAAAGGAAAAGTACATTGGGGAAAGTGGAAGAGGACGAGAAAAAATACATGTAAATTTTGTGATAATTTATTTCCCCAGATTTTTTCCTCCTCGTGAAAAATCCGATGGAGAGAGTGTATGGTGGTGTGTGTGTTGTGTAAAATAAATGTCCAGCAATTTTCCTTGTCAAGTGGCCCAGACTTTGGTTGACTTGGCTCATGGTCGTGGAAGTTCCTGACCCTCATATCGTGAGGAGAAAGCTTCAGTTTCCAGTACACCCACACACACACACACCCACAAGAAGGTTGTGTGTGTGTGCTTTGCATCATGTAATACACTTGAGAAAAACAAGGCTTGAAAAATTTGCTGGTGCTAAAGCAAAGATGGTTTGTTGTAGCTAGCTAGCTTCTCGTATCCTGAGCTAAGCTGCCTCGTTTCTCTCTCTCTCTCGCGGCCCCTAACTGTTCACGCTAGTCACTCAAGTTGACGTATCTAAATAGCCATGGAGTTGGACAGCTAGCATATGCATCAATAAGACAAGGGAGGAGAAGAGGGGAAAGGGGAAGGGAGAAAAAAAGCCTTCTCTTGTATATCCAGCAGAAGAGTCATAAAAGCTGTAATCTTCTACTTCACTAACTTCATCCAAGTCTACCTCACTCCACCCACTTTCTCCCTTCCAAATTTTCCTCCAAACCTTCTTCCTCCTCTTCCCCTCTTCCTCTCTTCTTTGCTCCCTTCCACTTTTTGTGAATAATTAATGCAGAACGTGATTTATACCTTTTGTGACTTGGAACCCTTGAGATGGATTTATGGAGAAAGTCAGTGGTTCTTTTTTCATCCAAACTTTTTACCTCTCTTTTCTCTCTCTCTCTCTCTCTCCCGCTCGCCTCGTTCATTCGATCTTCAAATAAAGGAAGAAGGTAATTGGAATTGGAAAAATCTTTTGAAATTCACCGTCTTTAGTTGTTGTCTTTAGACGGTGAGAACAAAGACTAAGATTTTGATTAAGGAAGATCCGTTAGAGATCAAGATTCTGGAATTCCCTGCAGTCTTCGTCTTCCTCCACGGCTCAGACTCAGACTGACTTTAGTTTCTACTAGGGTAGTAGGGCACACACACATACACACACACCACACCACAGCACCGTACAGTCTGCCCTGATTTTCCTTCTTGCTCGAGTGATATTTTATGCGAATAAAATCTGCAAGAGAAAAGATTCATGAGAGAGAGAAAAATACATGTTTTTTTCCTCCGCATTACCACCATCACCACAACATATCTAGCCACATTCCCTGCTGAAAAGTGTCTAACACTTTCTCCTAGTATTGAGCCCCATCTTCCTAAGGCCCGAGTATATATTAATGGGACCAGACGGAGGGGAGTGGAAAGCGGAAGGAGTGAAAGTTAATTTAAAATAAATCATGCTGGGTCTTATTGGTGTTGTAAACAGGGGAAGACTCAGATCCAGCCGCACACAGACTTTTCTGGGTGCATAATATACGAAATAAAAAAGTCTGACATTTTAAGATTTCCTTGAAGGTCCCTAACGCCCCCTTCTCCTCTTCTCCTTTTTTCCTCACTTTCTCTCTCACTCCCTGTCTCTATTTCACTTTCTCTCTGCAGACATTCGAAAGATGGACTAGTCTACAGGATGTATCTGGTGAATAATGGATTGGTTTAGTCAGACGAGAGTGGGAATGAGAGCAAGAAGGAGGAAGAGAGAGAGAGAAAAGAGAAAGCGGGAGAGAAAGGGAAGACTGGGTTTCGGGATGCACTCGTTGTTAATTCATGAGACGTACAGGATGGAATAAATCAAGCATTGGACATTGATTCAAGCCACCATGGCTTGGCATGACGTAGCTCATATCGCTCATTGCATCTACAACACCATTAATTATGCAACCATAAGCTCCTCACTTGACTCTCTGTCGCTTTCTCTCTTCTCTCCTTCATTCAGTCTCATTCTCAGACATACATACAACTTTTTTGGCACTCTGTATTTCATATGCATGGGATTTCAAGGGATGGATTTTGAAGCCTGGTTCTCTCTGTTTCTATTACCACCCCACACTTCTCAATATACATGATTCAGCTGCATGGAGGAAATTCAGACTCCCTTGCCTTGTCAAGGTGGTGGTCGTGGTAGTGGGAATGAGAATGAGAATGGTCTTGATGGTGGTAGGATTGGAGAGAAAGAGAATTTGAGATGTGCCATTTAATTATGGCTCCCCTATTTCAATATCAGGCAAATAAATTGGTTCGTCTTTGGGATGTTCTGAGTTGGGGAGTTGGGAGAAATTTCAAGAATGGTTGAGGATCCTATTGAGTATTACCGGACAAAATTCATCCACACGCACTGAACCCACCCACTCACTCATTCACTCACCCACACACTCTCATTCATCCGAAAGAAGAGAGAGAATTTATACTTGTCTTCATTCACATTGATCCTCATTTCTCAATGAGAGAAAGAGAGAGAGACTGTGTGTGTAAGAGGGTGTGTGTGGAGAAAGCCAGTTTCATACTTTCACCATTATCATCTGTTACCCCCTGCCGCACAAGTCCCAGTTCTCCAGCCTCCAGTCTTTCTCCCTTCTCCTGAATGTGGAAAGGGAGGAAAACAGTTGATAGCAATTTAATTCTATTTAGCTGTGAGTCAGTCAAAGTGAACTAATTTTGAAATAATTTTATCACAAATTTGACCAAAAAGATAATAGGGCGTGGGCGGGGGAGATGGATTAATAGACACATTAATTCCTAGTATATAGTCTCATAGTAGTAATACGTAGTAGTAGTCAAACGCCTTTAATAAATGCATGAATGTTAAGTGCCTTAGACCGCGAGTGTGCATTAATTGTTTCGTATCCACATATTTTTTCCCATTTGAAAACACTTTACTTTCAAAGTTATTTCGTAATGAAATATCCTTTCCCCATATATGTATGAGTAATTTAATTGAAATTTAATTTGTTTTCCTTTTTTCTGATGAATTTCAGAGACTTCAATGCAGAGATCCCTACTTCTTCTCAGAGAATTCTCAATAGCGGATGGGAGCAATATTTTAATTCATACAGGATTGGATGGGGTTAACCCTACTCGAACCTACCAAACAACGTCCGTGGAGGCCGGTGATGTTCCTTTACTTGATAAATTGGCACTTGAGGGTGCTGAGGCGTCCCAACTATGCAAGTAAGAGAGAACATGACAGAAAGTTTACATTTTCTACTACTATCCCTCCCTTCACATCCTTCTTCCAATTATCTTTTCCCTCTGTCTAAATATTGATCACAGTTTAATTAGTCTTTATTTATTTTGGAGTATGCACAAAACTTTCTCTCTTTTTATATTGTCTACAAGAGAATTTGAGTATAGTAGAACTGTAAACCGTGTGTACTCTCACTATGTAATATAGGGTATGTACAAAGGTAAACGTTATTTACAAAGAGAGAGAGAGAAAGATAGAAGATGAGTAGGTAAGAAAAGGGAGGATGTAAAATAATTTCACTAATTGGCTCTCTCCCTCTCTTCAACTCAAAGTTTGTCAAGAGTCAAGACCCACCACCATCACCACCACCAGCTCTCCTCTCTCTTCCTCTGCCCCTTGAGATTCTTCACCATACCATTATGTATACGTTTCTCTTCACACACAACATACCATGTCATTTGGGTCCAAATAAGTCAAGACGATACGATACATTTTAATTGAGCTCCATGTTTACATGTTGGGAGAGAAAGGAAGAAGAGAGGAAGAAAGCGAGAGATAGAAGAGTCTCCTTTTTCCCTATTTGTGAATTCACCAGAGGGAAAAAAGAACAAGAGTTCACAAACAGGAGGGTAAAAACATGTGTTTTTCCAACACACCAGCCTCATAGTCCCCGTCCTCCTTTTCCTTTCGTTCTCCTTTCCCTTTTCACAAGAAATGGAGGAAAGAGAAAGGGGAGAAAGAGAAATAGACGTTTTTTTCATCTTGATAAGATCTCACGTGTGTACTCACGTGAATGCAAACAGAAATTAGTCATACGTGGGGGAAGGGATCGTTTGAATCTTACATGTACAAATGTCATATAAAATTATATTGTACTTTCACCCATTTTCTCCCATTTCTACCTTACATAAATACAGTAATAATACACTCTGACAGAATTAGCGTAGGCAAAAGGAAGAAGAGGAGGAAGTTGAAAAGTCGTCATCAAACGTTGACTCTCCTTCCATGCTGGTTGGTAAAGAAAAGCCGTGACGGAACTTGATGAGAATCTTTGAGCCGTTTTCTGTTTTCTACCATCACACACACACACACGAATCCATTGTACCCTGTACACATTAGTCTGAACTCGTACCCCCTTTGAGTCTGTGACAGTTAATTTTCTAGGAACAGTTAAATGATAGCTAATTAAAGCTGGGAGTTGTGTGCGGTTGTCATAACACTTGAGGAACTTCAAATCACACTTTGTCTACACTCTTTAGCCCCTATGTGTGTGCTTGAGAGAGAGACAGAGAGAAAGAGAAAGTTGGTCCTGCGCGCACACTCAACTTACATAAAACGGATAGAATTTTGTTTGACTCTACTTTCTCCTGTTTCTAGGATGATGATGATAACAACATGATGAGCATCAAGTCAATATGCTATAAAAATTCGAGAGAGATTGAGAAAGAAAAAACTCCAAGTTTTTTCCCTCCAATTTCCCTCTTTTCATTCTTCTTGGACGGTGTGTGTTTGTGTGTGCTTAGGATTCGTGCTTAGGATAGGATACACATTTAAGAGGTATAGAGAAAAGAAGAGGAAAAAGACTCTCTGGAGAAAGGCTTAGAATTGGGAGGAAGTACCCCCTAGAAATTCCCATTTGGAATATTCCAAGGAAATGGAACATTTTTTATAAATATTAGTTTTGCCACTTATAATTTCAAATGCCATTTACGAGTCTCATAAACATCTGACTCCGCATTTTCTACACACACACACATGCACATACATCCAGTCAACTTTGAAATATACCTGAGAAATAGAGAGAGTAAGAGAGGGAGACAGGGAGACGGGAGTAGGGAAAGTAAGGAACATAACGAAGGGGTGCTTTCACCTCCCATTTATTGGATTTCCAATTTCCGCTACCTTTCCTCCCGTTTCCTGTACTTTCGCTCTTTTTCCCTCTCTTTGCGAAGAGAAAGTATATAACAGATATAAGAGAAGAGGTGATCCAAGTTATTTTGTCATTTATGCTAAAAGTTGTTAAGTAAAAGCAATGCACGAAAATTTAAACAAAGGATCATACAAATGTTTTGAGTTTACACCGAGAATAGTCAAAACATTTCGACTTTTCTGAATATGGGCGACACATGAATGCCACTTTGATCCGAATTGACTCGATCAAGGAAAAGAGGAAATAAGTTTTGGAAGAAATGCCTTGGTTCACCCTTTCTCTCTATACAATTCAATGGCCATTCAAAGAAAGTCCATTGCTATCCCGCATAGCCGCTTTGCTTTCTCTCGCTTTCGGGGAGGGCAGTCAAGTGAGAGAGACGACCCCAGCAATTAGTTACCTTTTATTCTTTTCTTTTCATTCCTCCCATCTTATTTACTGCTGGGCGAACACTTCATTCTCTTCTTTCGACTATAATACTCACCCACGTGTGTTTTCATCTAAGTCGTGTACACACATAAGAATCACTGCTTATTAACCCCCATTGGCTTTTAAACTTAAAACTCTCATAGAATATTCAATTAGTTTTTTTCAAAAAGTTGCCACGCTGTGATCGCTTAAATTCCGTATAAAATCCTCAGACTCTCTTACAGTCTTTTCTGCTCTTCAAAAAAAATTTCCAGTTATGACTTTTCACCCTCATAAATCATGATAGACATTTTTGTGTGTATGTGTTGATAAAACGGTCAGGAAATGTGTTTTCATTTATTTGACCAAATGGCAATACAAATAACCATTAATTTCCGCACAGATTGCCTCCCACCTCTCTGGTTTTTTTCTGCTCCTGATGCAATGCCAGCGCCAGTATGTCCACCCCTTGTAGTTAGTCTGTTTCACTCAATAATATATTATATTTTTACTTCCGTCCGTCATAAAATATTTGCACAATGTCAGCTTGACCGCTTTCCCCGACTTTTGTGTGTGGGTGTGTGTGGAAGGATTCTGACGAAACTCCATACATTGTGTTTGTGGTGGGTGTGTGTGTGTACAAACGAGGGAGGATGAGAGAGGCAGGAAGAGACAGAAAGCGGGTGGCTCAACTCTCGTAAAATTAATGGCTCAATTCTTCACTGTCATTCGAAAAGCTTTTGACTGGGGCTCAAACCTTTTGGAATTTTTCCACACCCCCTAATTGCCTTCAACTGTTGATATTATTATACTACATTCTACAATTTCCCTCCAAGAAACACAAAAAGATTCTCAAAGTTTTTCTTATTCTTCTCTCTCTCTCTCTCGAATACAATATGGTTGGGAGGGGAGGGAAGCTTTCCTTTTTGCAAATATTTTTCTGCACAGCACAGAGTAGTGTGAACAAAAGATGGTATAAATAACTCTATCATTAATCACATGAAAACACACACATTTTCTGATGTACATTATGCATATTTCTGAATTTGAAATATAGCCACAGTGAAAGACGAGGCACGGTAGATAGAGTGTATGTGCAAATAATACAAGCAAAAATATTTAGATGCTTTCCTAGGAAGAAAGTTTTTTGCTAGTATGCAAAATAACAGCAGACTGAGTTAAAAAATGTGTTTTATTATTAAAGAATTTATTTCGCAAACCCGGAAGGCTGTCTTTACTGATCGTTAGAAATTGACAAACTTTTAAAGTCAGTGTCAGATATTAGTTTGATAATTCAGATCTAAACTGTAATTAGTTTGGACTGCTGAAGCTGTCAGTGTTGACCATACTTATCTTTTTTATTAAGAAATTTGAAAACATTTCCGCCAATTCAAGTACCCACAAAATTCATCTTAAATCTTGTCAAGTTTATCATCCTCCATTTCATGACCTAGGACATTTATAGATTGTTGACAAGGTTCTCCACTCATGATATCACTCTTAACGACACTTTTCCCCATTTTGACACTGAAGACATTAAAGAAAGGAAAAGACAACATGCAGTGTGTGTAGAGAGGAGGAGGGTGACGACTCTGTCTGTTGGATGTTATGCTTTCTCCAGTGTAAGCTGTCGAAGCTTAAAATTGAATGAATTGACTAGACAGGGAAAGAGGGGAAGTGAGAAAAGGGCGTCATGGATTACACTTACTTAGGTGGTGGTGGTGTTATATACCGACTTGCTTCTGTTTCCTTGTCCCTCTACTCCTCCTCCTCCTCCTCTTTACATTTGAGGATGGAAGAGAAGAGGGAAAGATTAGAGGGATGGAAGATTATAATTAAATAAGCTCTTGCACATACTGTGTAACTCTATTACTGCTTTGTGAGTATCAACACTCCTTCCCTTTGTTGATCCTTATTGTTCTTAAGTTTTCCTCCTTCATACTTTATAAACAACCTTGTTACATTACCCACCCATCTACATTTGCAGATATAATGTACCCCTCTCACAATCTCAGGACCATATCATACCATCAGAATAAATACATAGACACTAGACACACATAAACACCCATGCACCACTCCTCCTTTCCCTTTTATCTTTTCTCTTTCTCAAACACCCTCCGCCATTTATACAGAGGGTCAAAAGTTGTTAGACAAACACAACGTTACATAAATCCCTTCCTCCTGTTATTACGTAAAGAAACTCCTCCTCACTAATTAAACTATGCCTTAATTCAGTCGTCAAGTGGAGTTGAAGTGTTTTTACTTTCTCTCTCCTTTCTCTCTCTCTCTCTCTCTTTCTCTCTCTCTGCGTCTTTTTTGCTGACTACTCTTTACAAACATTTGCAAAACAGTTCTTCCTGCATAGGGAGGAGACTCTCAAGCATGATGCTTAGATTGTCGCCTAGGTCTTTGGAACGGGAGCCAGGGAACGAGAGAGAGAAAAAAGGATATTCACAAACCCTGACACCCACAACCTACACAGAAAAAGGGAGAGCCCAACCCATTGAGCTTTGTAGAGCGAAGAAAACGGTGACTGTAGTCTGTGACTCCAAACTGTGCTTTACCGTAGACTGTGCTTTTTACTAAGGAACTCCGTGTATCGATCGATAGCAAAGAGCTTCTATTTGAGTTTCAAATTGCGTACTCTCTCTCTCTTTCTCTCTATTTCTCCTCTCTTTCCTTCCTTCTCTCTTTGGTTGTGGAGATAATGCAGCTAAATACAAAATATAGGATGGTTCACAGTGTGTGTATGTCTAACTACCTAAGTCATTCCATTCACATCTTCCTCGTCTTCTCCTCCTTCTTTACTCCTTCAACAATTCTTTCTAACAACCTAACCATTTATTACTATATAAAACTGTGTGAACATTGAGTACCACACACACACTCTTCTCCTTTTTTTCCTCTTCATTTTCTCCTTCTCTTTGACTTTGAAGAAAAAGACACACAAAGAAGGAGAAGAGAGACGAGTGTGGGAGAAAGTGGGAGAAAGCACAATTTCCCTTCTTAATTCCCCCGCAGCACGGGTGAGGGTAGGGATATTACAACTTCACGGTTGTATGAGAGAGACATACAATGATGAGGGTGAGGCGAAAGAGAGAGAGAGAGAGAAAGAAAAAAAGGAGGAGGAGGAGAGATCAGAAGGAGAAAAGATAGAGAGAGTTTCTTCTGGCTGACAAGACTGTGACGTAGTTATGACTTTGTGTATATATTTATAAGATAAGATATAGAGAGGGAGGGAGGGAGTGTGAGGAAGAAGAAGAGGGTTACGAATGCACGACTGATGCGTAGCCAATGGCAGTAGAAATAATAATAATGATGATGGTAGGATAGAGGTTGGTTGGTGGTGGTAGGAAGGAGGTAAAAGAAGGCAATAATATCTGTAAGTACCCCTAACGATCGTGTTGATGATAATGATGATAATTATGATGACTTTAGAGAGCTCTTTGAGCTCCGGGCTCAGCTGTTGGAGTTGAAGTCAGCGGCGGAGATTCGTTCACTTCTGTCGCCACCCGACTGTTTCGTCGTCGAGGATATTTCCCCAATGTTGAAGAAAAACCGTCGAAATGACACGCTCAGCATCAATGGCAACGAACAACCTCTGTCCAATGCGGCTGGTAGTTCCATCAGCTGCTCCATTGCGAGCGACGATAAGGAATCGATCGAGTCCGACTTGGAAAGCCAGGTAACTCTTCCAGTTTTTTTTTCAATTTTTTTCCCTCTCTCTCTCTTTCTCTCTTTCTCGCTTTCTATCTACTCATTCTTATCAGCAAAATTTATATCGGGGATGTGCAAGACCATGTATGTATGGAGGTAATGGGCCTTAATAAATATATACTTGTATTTGTGTGTGTGTGTATACGTATTTATATAAATGTGTGTGTGAGTGGAGACAAGGATGGAGAGATACAAGGTTGGGGGAAAACTTGTTAAAAAATATACGCGCGCTCTCTCTCTCTCTCATTTTTATCTACTCGCCCATTATGACGTCTAAACTCCTAAGTAATTTCGTCTGGGTCTTTTAACTCGACCATGAGACAGAGTGAGAGAGTGTGCATATATGTGTGAGTGGTATATTGGAAGGGAGGAGTGTGGTGGATTTCATTCATTATTTTTATCTATATTTGTGTATGAAAGGTTGTTTAGAACGTGTAGCTTTTTTTATCCAATATTCCTCCTCCTCCACTGACTCACTCATTCCTGGAAAATGTACGTTCTGTAATGGTACGTCTTTTTAACCACTCAGACCGAGACAAGTTTGTTTCAGGGAGAAAGTTTGGATGGGTTACGATGGGATGGATACAGTAGATCGGAACTAATGTGAACAATACTTTTTCTTGCACATTTCAGAAAAAACGTTTCGTTCTTTGAGAGATTTTCAAAATTAAAATTCTAGACGGAGAAAAATATTGACCAGGCAAATTTTTTAAACCTGCATTTTTAAATATTCATTGGATCTAATTTTAAAAATATTCCTCCGACTCCAAATATATTCAACTACCTACTAATATCGCTAATATCGCATTGAATTATATTCAGTGAAAGTAAAAATCCAAAGCCTCAATTATATTTTTCAGTTCAAAATTTTTCCATTACCTATATTCGTCCTTAAAATTTTTTCTGACAGGGAAAGTGTTGTCAACACAAACTTGGTCTACTGCATTTCACCCTTCACCATTTCATTCTTCGTCTTGAGCTGTCTCGTAAGGTTAACGTAGCAGTCTGCTATCAGCAGAGTATCATCTAGAGGAGAGTAAAATGGAAGCGGAACAATATCAATTCGAGAGGAAACTTCAGCTAAACATTTTCCATCCTCGTCTCCTTCTCCCTCTCTCTTGATATAAGTTTATCACTAAAGTCCGTGTATTGATATTGATAAATGTGATAGGAGGAGGAGGAGGGGGAAAAAGTGGAGAATGAAAGTATCAAAGCTGTAGGATAGATGAGGAAAGGTTTTCGGTCCCGGCATTTCTCTAACAATGTGTAACATACGCACATACACTCACTCACTCTCACTCAGAAGACAGGCGAGTGGTGTATGCATGTGTGTGTGTGTGAGGAGGATGGAGGAGATAGTGGTGGTATTAGTTGGGGAAAAATATTGTCAGTGTGAGGATAATCTGTAGCTATATCTCCTCCCTTCCATGTCACATGTCCTATTCACCTACATTATGATAAAGACTGTCTAAGTGCTCTTCATTCTCATTTGTCACAAAGATCGAACCACACTCTCTCTCCTCCTTTCTCCCTTTCTCCCTTCCTCTCTCAATCTTCCTTCTCCTGGATCCACCATCCAGTCTCCCTTTCTCCCTTCCACT
Source organism: Pygmarrhopalites habei (assembly GCA_009870185.1). Classification (NCBI taxonomy): domain Eukaryota; kingdom Metazoa; phylum Arthropoda; class Collembola; order Symphypleona; family Arrhopalitidae; genus Pygmarrhopalites; species Pygmarrhopalites habei. The sequence continues at coordinate 24,216 of WJFB01000424.1, read as the reverse complement.
TTCCCTATCTCTCAACATGACAGCGGAAAGACGATTTAAACTTTTTCCCTGGAAGCTTGTCACATAATGTACAATGAACCCTCCCATCTCCTTTTCTAGCTATACATCCTCTATATAGTTGCACACACACGGGAATAAAAGGAGTGCCAACTGGGCTATGGGTGTACACAAAATGTTATATTAGTCCCGGCTTATGTAACACTAGTTTAAAATTTTCTTGCTCAATTTCCACATTCAAAGTAGGCCGTCCTGGGTCGTCCCCTCCTCCTCCTCTCCTCCTAGTCTAGTCTTCCCGACGACATTATATGCGAGGGCTCTGTGCTGTCGACACAATGAGGACAAAGAGAAAGTAGGAAGGATGGAGGGAGAGGGAGAGGGAGAGGGAGAGGAGGAGGAGGAGGGGGAAAAAGAGTAGCCTCATCTAAAATCGTTTAGGAAGGGAGGAAATTTAGTTAAAGACTAGAAAATTAGTATTTTATGTATTTTACGAGAAACTCTTGCTCAACTCGAGCCCAAGTTATGATGGAAAGGTTGAAAAGTTAAACTGATGTTGATTCTCTTTTCCTGCCCCTCTCCTGTGCCCTCCACACACTTGACTGTGTCGTGTCCTTATAAACTTGTTTCCATGTTACGTAAAACACACACAACAAGTAAAGAGGAAGAGAGAGTCGAGAGAGAGTGAAGGAGGAGGAGGAGGAAAAGGGAGGGAAGGAAAGGGGAAAGTAACGGAAGGATTTTTCCTTTTGTAAAAATTCAGGTAGGAAGTTGTTACCTATTTTTCAGATAATAAAAATATAGACACAAGTGTAAGCAGCTTACATACATAATATATAAATATAAGAGGAGGGTAGGGACACTGGGAAAGCAGGAGGATGTTTGGAGTCTCTCATGGCATAGAAAAAGTTTGAAAGGATGAATGGAGTTTCATCGTGTGTGTGTGTGTGTGTCTTTCACTCCGTTTGTGTGTGCCGGTACTGGCATACGGCACACAAGGTATGTAATATGGTGTAGCGGTAGTATAGAAAGACAGAAGGAGAGAGAGTGCAAGAGTGCTAAGCACAGGGTCGAATCCCTGGAGATTCTATTGTGATTTATAGACCAATTTGTTACAGTAAATTCCCGTTACAGTCGGCACACACACACACAAATACACACATTTTGTGTGTCGCGTCGCATCTTGTTGTTGTTGTTGTTGTCGGTCGTGGTGAAAGTGAAACTTTGTGGAGAGAGTGAGGAAAGAGGAGAAGGAGAGAAAGTAAAGGAGCAAGAAGTTTCCCTGTTGTTATTGTGTGTGTTCTGTTTGTCCTTTCACTCTCCCTCCTTCTAAACCCTTATTCGGGTTGTCGTCATCGTTGTAGGTTGACCTGGCTAGTTTACACGGTTCCATCCATTTATAGATGAAAAGCTGTTGTGTATGATGATGTTTACGTTAGGAAAGAGAGAGACGGAAAGAGTGTGTGTTGTGTAATAAACTTTTCTCTTTTCTCGCTTTCTCTCTTTTGATTTTTTTCCCTAGTTTGTTGTTGTTGTGGTGGTGGTGTCACTCTCCATGTATTTTTCTCTTTTGTTTCCCTACAGGCTACTGGGATCACGGGTGCTCAGAGGAAGTGCGTCTGCTTGATTCTTGCAATAATGGTGACTGTTTTTGTACTTGCAATGTTCCTCGGCGTCCTCGTCGCTCTATTATCCTGATTGAGGCTAAATGACTCCCTTGACCAGTTCTCCCACCAACACGATCATTACCGATAATCCATCTCCCTTTCCCCTTCCCTTCTCCCCCAAATCCATCCATATCCCCTGCTCAACGTGAGTCCAGCCCAAAACTGAGTCATCCAGACAAAATTCTCCATATGAAATGAAATATATTGACTTCAGCCTCGTCGTCGCCAAAAGCTCTCCAGCCCGTCAAACAAAACAATAATAATAATAATAATATCATCCTCACATCATCGTTCTTCTATGGCCAAAATGAAAAATGTTTTTCTTTTCCGTTTTTTTAAACTACCCCGCTCCCATCCGCTTTCTCCTGGCCAACACAGCCAAGACAGTGAAGACCAAGAAAAATAGTATGTATGGAAATAAATATGTTCTACATGAAATGTGTGTTTGAGTGAAAGTATACATGTGTAAATATACACACATCACCATTTTGAAATCAACAAACTTCCAAGTTCCTAGTGTGAGACTTGTTAGGATGGAGAGAAGGGAAAGGAAGGAGTCGCCGTGTCATGTCGTGACAATGTTTTTTGACCAATAAACTTGAAAATATGAGGAATAAGAAGTTTGATGGACGGATGGAAGGGAGAGAATTTAAAGAGAAAATGAATAGTCGGCACAAATTTCAAAATTTATGTCCAGCCCTCACGCACAACCACGCACAACCATGCACACACACACCGAAAACACACATGGAAGAGAAGGCCACACATGACTGGTTGGATTGGCCGTTTGAGAAATTAAGATTTAATTAACTTGACAAGGACGGGAAGGATCATTCGTCACTCTGTACAATAAGAGAAAGTGTGGAAAAATAAAAATCCCCAAGAGGATGGTCCACACACGCACACACACACACGCAACATAGAAAAGATGAAGTTGTTATTTACTCAGCTATTCAAAAGTGGACAAACCGAGTGTCGGTGGGACGGTCACTTCACGTCACAATGAAAGAACGGGTAGAGATCATGAGGAGACCGTTAAAGAAAATAAAATGTTGCTACGTCCATTGTGTACATCTCTTTCTCTCGCTTTCTCTCTCTCCCTCTGACATTATTATTCTTGACCATTGGAAAGAACTCGAGTGCTTGAACGCGTCCGCAGTACAACATACTACCCGGGCAGGAAAGAGAAATGTACTGTACAGTTCAAATGTGTTGCAATGTAAACTCGCACACATCCTAACAACGAGGAGAGGTATATTTACACACACAATCTCTCATTCACACACAGAGAGAGAGAGAGAATGGAAGAGGATTTGTGTGTGCGTTTGTTATGTGATCATATATTAAATAATATATAAAGTTGCTCCCCTAGAATATCCTGCAATCAACACTTTGAGAGGATGACGACACGACGATCAATGCTAGGACGGAGGGAGTAGGACGGCGACGATGACGATGATACAGTGAGTGGAGGTCACATTTAAACTAGAGAGAGAAAGTTGGAGTGAGAGAAGCGAGGAAGCAAGAGCAAGTGCTTTCAGTTTGTGTGTGTATGTGAAGTGCAAGTGGTGAAAAATAGTAGTGATGAATAACAAATGTTGCTATCAAATATTTAAACCATCCACCATACGAAAAAACCTACACACACACATGTAGTCAAACTCTCGTTCTCCCCCTTTCTCCCTCACCCTCAAGTTGTATGCGTCTCGTGTATTTATCGTTTTGCTCAACAAGTTTTCAACTACAATTAGTTCATTTGTACTCAGTCCCCTTCAAATTTACTCTAGTCCATATTTTCTCTCAATGTGTGTGTGTGTACTGAGCGTTATAACATTGTACGAGGACAGTTACAACCGAGTACGAGAGTAATGAACGTTGAGGGGGAAGACCAAAAAACAAGGATTCTACGCTAGATATAGACACAAGAAGTACATGTTAGTGCATGCCCAGCTCGAAATGGAGTATTAAAAAAAGTATGAATGCAAGTCGTCGTAACTTTAAATGCCCATTTCAAATGGGAGAAAAAAAACTGTTTTCTCTTTGTCTCTCTCTCTCTCTCCTTACATATGTAAATTGTATGAGGGAGAATATTCAACATTGGTGCTTTTTACACTGTCAAGATATATACATACAATTAAAATATTATAGAAACACAAGATTAAAGATAAAAGCTACAATCCACAATCCTTCCTTTGTGCAAGGCGTATGAAAAACACACACTCTCCACTTTGTGTGTGTGTGTGTGTGTTTGGGTGGTACTTGAGTGAGTGTGTGTGTGTGTGTTAAAGTTTCAAACGAGACTCACTCATTATAAAGCAGTTCCTGTTGATCTCTCTCTCTATGAAGCGTCTACTCTTCATGTGTGTGTGTGAGAGAGAGATGAGAGTGGCTGTGTTTATTTTCTATTCATCCTTACGTTGTACTACATACAAGAATGTTGAATGTTAAAGAAAATCAAACAAAAGATACGTGTGTGTGTGGGGAAAAAATCAAAAATTTGAGGGAAAAATGAACCACAAATTTTTTGAAGTAATTCTATACTGTGTATATATATATTGTACATTATACATTGTAGAGTACCATAATAACAATCAATACATAACTAAAAATATATATACAATAGTAATATATATGACAGATTCCAGTGTGATGGAAATTTTTAATGAAGAAAAAAAAGGTGAGTCATTTTTTTTCTCTTGAAAATTTTTGGAAAGATAAAATTCTTCCCACGTTATTACACTGCATAATATGTACGAGTTGAACTCGGTCCGCAAAAGTCTTGAAAATTGAAATTGTATTGTGTAATGTAAAGTTTAGGAGAAAGTGAGAACAAAAAAAAGTATACTGAGAGCTTTTACACACATGTTACTTGTTAATTGTGTTCATCCTTTCTTTTATTTTAGTATCACATTAATAAAATATTTTATTTTGGTCACTTAAAATATTTACACCCAACTGACAACTGACTTGGAAAATTGAGAATTTTAAATTGAAAGGCTGCATAGATTTGTACACAAAATTGTTGTGGTACTAAATTCAGTACAATTAATTTCAAGAGGAAATATTAAAAATATTGAATTAAAAACATCTACAAGTATCCGTAAAAAAGAAAATGGAGGAACAAAATAGTTCATGGCATCTTGATAATTCTTTTCTCCTTTATTTCCTTCCTTCTCCAATCCACCCCTTCTCTTTCTCCTTTCTCCTTTCCCCGCCCCTCTGTTCCTGTGGTTTCGTGATGAAATACCATCAACCACACAAAATGAACCATGTATTATCAAAGAGAAAAAAAAGAAATGTTAAAAATAATGGAAGAGTTGAGAGACGAGGAGTATTCTCACTAGTATTCCTGCGATATAAAAAGTATGTTATATACATATACATAAAATAGACAGTGTCTAGGTTACAAAGTTTACATTATGTGTGTGGGCAAGACGAAAGGGTTAAATATTTAATAATAAATATTTTATAAGAAAAAAAAACAATTGTATTTGGGGAAAACATTTGGGGATAAGCTTTTTTGGAGAAAGTACGGGAAAGCAATGTAGTGGAGGAGGATGGATGATTGTTATCTGTGTGAGAGAGAGAGAGACAAAAAAATTGTGGGAAATTAATTAAGTTTACTTTTTATATTAATAGATTTTATAAGTTGATATATCAAATTGACTCACATCATGGATGATGATGATGATGATCCTGATCTATAATAATACATACATATAATATATATTCATTGTGTATACGTCTACTGGATACTTTTATTCAAATTCGTCATCTTGCTAGTCATCCAAGGAATAAAGAAAATCATCCCCCTCTTCACAAAATAGAGGAGAGTGAAGGAAAGAGGAAGGGTTGTGCAGGGCTTCGTGTTGTTAGTCATTACAATTTGGTAATTTATCCAAGTGACACATGAGAACTACCAATTCTGTAATTGTCAAAAAAAATGATCCACAATAAACTTTACTCCAAAAATCCCCTTCTCCCTCAACAGAAAATCGTCAGACACAATTATGTGGACGTCGAGATGGAAAATTATGATAAATATATATAAATATATAATGATTTTTTCAAAGCATATAATAAACAATATTAAAATCATATTACATATTATATTATATACGAAGAAACTAATAAAAACTTGATTCAAATATTACAATGAAATTTATTATTGCTGGCAGTCATTTAATTCCATCCTCCGATCCTCCATTTGACATTGTTTCCATGTTTAGTGGCATCCAGGTAAAAAGTTGCACACAATTTTAAAATCAATACTTTACTTGTCTCAATTACAAAAACTACAATACCAGTAGGATCTAATCTAGGATGGTTTTATTTGATTAGCTCAAAAAGTAGCTGAATTGATTTTTTTAATATTGACACTTCCTATCACTCTATGCCAAACTTCATATACGCACTTGAGTACACGAGCAGACAACTGGAAAGTTTGAAACACGCGAGGAATGAAGATTAAGATGGGAGAGACTAAAAAGAAATTGTATTAAGAGACAAAAGTTGACTGTCGATTGGTTGATTAAGAGAAAATGTAGATTTATTGTTTGCTCATCCCGTGCCCCTTCAACTGAAGAGCCTAAAAGACAGAGAGAGGGAGAGAAAGAGGAAGGAAGAGACAGACAGACGGGGAGAGAGAAAGAGACGGGAAAAAACGACAGCAGCTGATTTGATAAACAAATGAGAAATTCTGATGAAAGCGAATCGATGAATGAACTCGTGCTCTCCATCTCTAGTTTTCTTTCACTCAAGGCCACAGCCATCGCATTGCATCGTCAACTCTGTCTCTCCCTCTCAACTCAAACAGGTTAGACTTGAGTTTTTGCCCGTGGAGACATACTCCATCCCACCCACCCACACACACACACACATAAGACAGAAACAAAAGCAGGAGCAACAGCCTTTCGAATATATGTCACTTATACTTTTCTCCCTGTCTCTACTCTTCCTTTCTCTTCACTTTCTCCATGAGCTACGGAGGCACATCCACATGAAAGTTTTATGATGAAACATTAACTCTTGTAAAATATCCAATTCTGATTGACTCTGGTGTGGAGAAAAAGGACGGGGGACAACCTTAACTTTCTCCTGGATCCTCGCACTCGCTCTTTCCTAGACTGGATCCTCTCAAGAAAATCGCACTCAAAACTTTCTTCGGTTGAGGGGGGAAAATTATTTATGTCTTCTAATTACAATCATAAGTCATGGTGGGGGGAAGAAAAGCGTACAGCGGGGAAAATGAATTATAACGCATAATCTTGAATTTAATTAAACACTATAAAATAATTTACTGTCCAGCCATCAAGTCTTCAAGACTTTTTGTTATTGAAAAAAAGAGACAGCGGTGGAGAGAGTAAGAGGATCCGTGTTTGTGCACACACAGTATAATAAAAATATACATGTATTCCGCAGTAAACTTTATATTTATACACGTATGATTTATTTCATTGCATCCTCCCTCCCACTCCCCTCTCCTTTTTCTTTTGTTGTCTGAAATCGACATTGGCACTTGAGTATTTTTTTTACCAAACATTTTTGGGTTTTATCCCTCCATTGTATTTGCTGTGTATGGCGGCTGTCATGAGAATGTCGATAAAAAACCGCCGTTTCTCCATTACCAAGCCAACACAGTGGAAATAATTTCAAGGAAAAAAAACATGGCAACGGCAACGAACAGCAGAAGCAGCAGCAGCCAGGAGTACCAAAGCAATGGGAAAATGTATACCTTCTTCATTCTTCATAACCGAGAGAGAAATCCACACGCACACACACACACACCACTACCAATCCGCATAACGTATGTGTGTACACCATATTCACATGCAGACTTGAATCGACGAACCGAAGAGTGAACTTGCACGGTAACGATCCATCCATATGGCTGACAATAAAATAAGCACATCCACTCTCTCTCTCTCTGGCTGGCTCTCTCTGGTTGTCTCTCTTATTGAAATTCTATATACATTGTGGACATGACTGTGTGGGTGAGTGCACTGTAACATTGTACATGATAAAGACACATGTATATGTTCTCCAGGAGAGAGGGAAGAGAGAGAGAGAAGAGAGGAAAGAGTGAGAGAAGAGGATGGAGGAGGTAAAGCCTTATGTACTCACTCGTCCACATTTCGTACAATGTCAATGCACGTCAATCATACTACATGACATTGACGACGAGGAACAGGAAGAAACAGCAAGGAGGGAAAGACAGGGGATGAAGTATACATAGAGAGTAGTGTAGAGTAGAGGAGAGAGACAGAGGCACTGGGAGAGTGACATGTCGTTCAAAATTTCGTCGTGTTGGCATTTTATGACTGTGACTGTGTTGAACATGGCTATAAACCTATAAATTAAATAAAGTGAATGAAAACAGACGAGGGTCGCTGGCTCATTGAGAGCAGGGAAGGCTATCGGTATGAACTTCCATCGTTTTACAATGTTTGCTCCATGTTGGCTCTCACTCCCCTCCTTTCTCTTTCTCCGTGTGTGTGTATGTTGAGGATAGGAAAAGGGAGTATATGAGAGAGAGAGATTTTGCTTGTGGTGTATTTCCACATACACCAGTGAGTGAAAGTGTTTGTGTGTGTGTGAAGCATTGGGTTTCAGTTTCGGTGTATGTGAAGGATATAGGATAGAAAAGGAGGCGAAATCGATCCATAATTTCTCTTGATATTCGGGCTAGCGTACGCCTCCGCCTTCCTCCCGAGTTCGATTGACCCGCTTTCTTCACACACACACAAACTCTCTCTCTCTCTTTCTTTCCCCTCTTTCCATACTGGCTAGGTCCTAACCAGTGGGTAATAGAGTAATGCATTAAGTCCTCACGTACCTTCATATTAGAAAACGCAGGAACGGCGGCTAGGCCAGCAGGCAACGGGAACGGCAGTAGCTGCTAAGCCACCATCGTATCATATCCTTCGCTCTCTTTCATTCCCTCTCACTTCACACACACACAAAGAGGGAAGAGGGAGTCTATCATATCTTTTCCCTTTCAAGTTGTCGTCCTCATGATCCTGGTGTGTATGTATTTGTGAAAGATAAAGAGAGAGAGAGAGAGAGGGAGAGGGTACTCTCATATACTTTCTATTTTTCTCATACATACAATATGATACAGTCCACACCCAAATTTAACCTCAATAGTCACTCTAGACAGTCTATAAGGCAACACATACTTTTGATGGCCAACCTAATGACACATCCACCCGGTGACTCATTCTTTATTCCTCCACTTCTAATATTTTTAACATCACCACACACACACATGTTTCTGTATAAATTGTCCCTCAAATTTCTATAGACAGTTCGAGTCTCTCTTATTAGCCAGGAAAAATAAGAAGAGAAAAGACTTTCCACAAAAACACACACACATCTTTCCAATGAGTTTATGGGGAAAGGTTTTCATCTTTTGTTTCTGTACGGTACTTAGCCAAAATACCTATCCCTCGTATGTGGTACAGAGGAGGAACAGGAGAAAAGAGTGAAAGAACAGGGGAAAACTAGGAAGACAGAAAGTGAGAGTTGCGAAAGGAGCAAGAGAAAGGGAAAGAAAGACAGGGACCCTTTTTTTATGTCCACGACCAACAAAAACAGAAACAGACTCTCTCTAATCTATAATCCATAGCTGTGCATGCATACATCCACGTTTGTTACTTACCCCCACGAATTCATCCATCAACTTGTCATTGAGGAGAGAAAGTGATTTATCGTGGCCCGTGTTAAGTCTCTCCCTCTCTCTTCCTATTCCTCTCAAACTCACCTAAGCACACACACAGTCACACAGTACACACACGAGTATTATGTATGAAAGAGAAGTATCCCCATTGCACAGTTCCACAGTAAAATTATACTATGCCACCATAGCTTCCTAAAGCCGACTGTGTGAGAGAGGGAGAGAGGGTGATGTGAGTGACATGTGAGGAAAGAAATGTGGCTTCGTTTCCTCTAATACAGATTAACTCTAAATATACACGTGTGTGTACTCGTACGTGTACAACTATTTTTTTCCTCTCCTACTCAAATTCCCACTCAAAATGGACTGTGAATGACATTAATAAAATATGTAGGATGGGTTTACGCCGAACACACACACACACATGTGGTCGAGGTGTAGGACTGTGACGGTTATAAAAGTGCAAATTTCTCAATCATAAAAATCTACTCAGCCTAATGTGTCTGTCGATCTCCTTTAATGTTCCATTCTACCGAGGTTCTCCTGTAAAAATGGCCGATTTATTTTGCGTGTTTGTGTGTGTGTGTGGACGTACGTATACACATTTATTTGCTTTTACTTTTACCCTATCGATTTCTTATTCGCCCTGGGACAACAAATCCAAATCCAAACATCTCGTCCCCACTTTCTCTCTGTCTCTGTTTCTGTCCGTCTCTTTCCCTCTTTCATTCTCCAACAAATGATCAATGAGCCATCCCCTGGTTGTTACAGATTTTTCCCCCCATTGGTTATACACATAATAATTTATTCTATTACAACTTACCTTTGCGTACGTGTGTTTGTGTGGGAGAGAGAGTGTGTACGTGTGGGTGGGGAAGGAGTGGGAAGGAATGCACACATGTACGTACAATTTAGTAGTAGGATTGTGCAATGGTTGTAATATAATGTGGAAATATAATACGATAAAAAAAATCTGCATTGTTGTGGGTGAAACAGGAGGAACAACATGCAAAGCCCCGAAGCAGACACACAACACACACACTTACACACACAGGGAACGGCAAGAGCATGAAGAGCGATAAGATGTGAACTGTCCCTCGTTCCCACTGATTTATTATTTATTGAAGGTAACTCTCTCGGCTTAGCCAAATCGCTACTTACCATTATAGTCAACTCCCTTTCTCTTATTCCACTCCCCTCTACACACACACGTATGCACACACACACACACCAACACGTACATACTCACTGTTGACTTTTCCCGTGTCCCCGCTTTCCATACCACATCCAAACAGTTGAGGGAAACTTGGATAAACGTGAGGATACGGACAGTCATCACACTATCCAAAAAACCATGCACCATCTTTCCCCTTTCTTTTTCGATGTCCTTTTTTGTTATTCTGTACTGTACTTTTCCATACAAGCGGGCTTTCTTTCGTGGGCGAGACATGAGTCATAAAAATATAAGCTTATTATTTTAACAAACAAGAAACAATAACAAGAGGGACGGAGAAACGGAGAGATCCAGAAAAACAAATCATGCTGAACTGAGTGGGAAGATTCCCCCTCCCACATTATGTGTGCATTTTCCATATCTATTCCGTATATGACGTGTGTATTTATACAGAGCTATGAAAAATGACTGCAATATCAAAACCAAAAGTGCACTCTGCCTTACGTAAGAGTAGTATGAAATACAATGTATGTAATGGAGGACGGGGGCGGAGAGGGGGGGGAAAGATATTAAACTCGGGATGTGGATGAGTGGGGGTGGGAATGGTCACATTAAATTCTATTATTCTGATGAAATTAAAAGGGATATTCATTATTGGCAAAGTACTAAGTACTGTGGCGTGTGCACACAACAGAGAGAGAGGGAGAGAGAGCAGTTAAATATCATCAGTGTCTGTGTGTGGTGTATCTGTGTGTACACAAAGATTTGTTTCGGACTTTCTCTTTCTCTCACTTTCTCTTTCAATCTCTGGTTTGTGCTCTCGCATGGAAATGCGGAGTTAAATGTGCAAATTACACAACAAATTTCAATGAAAACAGGAACAGCAGTTGACCTAACACTAACACACACATACGAACACACATAACACACACGTAGACACTCGGAGGGAAAGGTAGTTTAGCTTCAGCTCCATTCCCTTCCTTGTCATTTTTTCAACACAGTTGGTCTGCATATATTATGAAATGACAAGTGCAAAGAGAGAAGAAGAGAGCGAGAGAGGAGGATGATGGGAGAAGAGTAAATAATGAACAAGTTCCGACTTGGTCAAAATTTATTTGTGGGCAAGTTCTTTCTTTCTATTCCATAGCCACAAATTGCACTATCAGCGGCCATTATTATTTAGATTTATTATCTCCAATCCTTTGTACTTTCTCATTCCCTCGCTCCACTCTCTCTCTCTCCCTCTGCTCTCCCTCTACATGCAGTCCTTTGGTGGGCTCAAAATGCGGTGGCTTACCCTTTGATCTCCCCTGTGTTGTTGTTACTATTTCTCCACTACAGAGTACAGATTGTATGCTGTGTGAGGATGGATGTGTAGAGGATTGCGTTGTAATGATAATGACAATAAAATATACATGCAAAATACGGTCCAAATTATCTGCAACTGAATTCACCCAACCAAATATTTATGTAATATTAATTTTGCATATTTAGGGAGTTTGGAGGAAATATTTGTAAGTTTAATGGAAGAGAAAATGAAATAAATTATTTGTGTGTAGTGCACACACACACACGTAATCACACTCCTTCACTCACAGTCCAACAAACTTTGGCGCTAAGGTGGTAAGTTAGAGAGAGAAAGAAGTTTTTGAGCTTTCCTTTGTTTTCTCCTACAATAAACTATACATGTATTATATATACATGGTACATTGGGATACATAATGTAGGTGATGTAAATAGACACACGCGTGGATACAAAGCAAGTGTAGTCAAGGAGCGTAATGGCTAAGTTTCAAAAATTTATTCAGGAGAATTATTTATTTAAAATGGACAGCACATACATATATAATATACACACACATGAGGGGAGACTTGTCTTGTAGTCAAATTTCATAATTATTCTTCAAAACATCTCACTGCCCATTTCCTTAGCCGGTTAAACATTTAGTACGGGATAGTATAAGAATTCAAAAGTGTCCGTTGTTCTTGTTGTTGTGAATGTGAGTGTATAGAATATCTTTTTTCAAAAGTATTTTTAATAATTATGAATGTACAATTTTATTAGCCTGGTTAAAATATCTTAAATCTAAGGAAGAGAAAGGCATATGCACGTCAATGTCGTAAATACAATATATCCGCAATTACTGAATAAGTACAGTACGTACATACAGGACAGAGCAATGTGCTCCCTAACCTATAAATTTTAGCCATGTACAATATACATGTGCATAAATACAATCTTACGCATTAGATCATAAGTACATTATTGGCAAAATTCTAAAATTTTTCGCAAGGATTTCCCTTTAAGGATTTCCATAATAATGATAATTACATGAGATTCTATAATACTTAAGGTAATGGCTGTGAATCAATCACATGAAAAACTTGTGTGGGTATTTACAAGAGTATTTTTTTTATGTATGTCCATTATATTGTAAGTTTAATTGTAATATTCTTGCAAAAGCATGTTTTTTTACAAATATAATGTGTGGAAAGTTGTCTTCTATAATATGTATATACAATATATTTAAGTAATGTACAACATGTACAATTCGTATAACATTTTTCTTTAGACGTGGATTGATTGGACGATGAGAACTAGAGTACATTCTAATGTAAATGACACAAAGTAATTTGAATAACGTGTGCAGTTAGAAAACGATTTCAACAAACTACTTTCTATTCAATATTCTCTGACGCAACAAAAAAATTAACTTTTGATGATTAATTACGTCGTCAGCTGTGTGTAGACTTTGCTGAATTTCGATTATTATGATTTTAAACCAAAATGTTCAAACTCATTTTTAATAGTTTGATTTCGCCTGTGAAGGCATGACAAATTTTTTAAACAAATTGTTGTAACATTACATCGTCTCGAAGGGTAACTAGATTTAGTTAGTGAATTGGATTGAGTCCTAAAAGAAAGTTTAGTGTATTTAATTAAACATAGATTACACAATTAAAAATGTGTGTGCATTATAACGTTTTTTAATTTAATCGTACCATCATAAACATGCTAGTTTACTTGAACAATCAAAGTATTCAAATTTTTCATAAAACATTTTAAAAATTGATTCAAAAATTTGGAGTTTCTATTAAAATTTTTTTATAGGATCCATTCAATCATTACAATTAATTTGTGTGTGTGTGTGTGTCATATTGGCTTTTGTCATTGTCATCGCCCATCTTCTCAACCCATGCTAATGTCATCCACTCACTCATTCACCCACACACAAAAAACAATCATTGAAATGTGGGGTGTGTGTGCGTGTTTGTTTGAAGAGAATCTCTGGCAATTTTTTCCATCATATCTATCTAGCCTTGAGAAGATCCTGGCTTGATTCCCATATGATGTGGTTGATCAAATTCGGATGTGAAATGTTGAGAGGAAGTCTGGCGCCCGGGTGATGACGTGTTCAAACTCACCAAAAGACAATTTCCCATCATCATCCACATCCCCTTCTTCCAAAACCTGTGTCAATAGTCCAAAAAAAAGAGAAAGTCACAATCATCATTATATGATATTACGTATAACAAAGGTATATATCATACATATATATTTTTATTTGTGAGATTCACCCTACCATCAGTTCTCTCACAAAAAAACAACTTTCACATTTTTTTGTTGGGGGGAATCAAGTTAATGATAGTCTCGTTAAAAACTCATTTAAAGCTGAGCCATATCACGAATGAAAGAGAGAGAGAGAAAATCCCAGACTTGTACACCACAGTGTACAGACAGTGACTTCCATTTGTCATCAATCATCATTAAATGTTGTCACCAAACAACAGTGTATTCTATTTTCTATTTAGACCGTACTCCGACACACACGCACACACTCACTGACAACCAAACAGGACACACAAACACACAGTACAAAATAAAAACTGTGAGGACATCCGTCCCTCATCCCAAATTGAAGATCCTAATTAATAGCAGGAGAAAGGGGGAAAGGGAAGGTTGGAGGGAGAGCAAGAGAAAAAAAGAGAAAGTTGAAAATCAATAACATATATTTTTTTCTCTCCTCCTGGGCAGACAGGTCAAGTCTTGGAGAAGGCAGGTGACAGAAATTTTGTAAACCTCATAAGCGGATTAACATTCAACTTAAATTTATATCCGTTTAAAGGTGACATGATTCCAAATCCCAAACTCTGTACCTGGATCCAAGTGAACGGGGGATAAAATCAGAAAAATCAATTCAGTTGACAGGCACTTAGCTCGAGAAAATCTGTGGATAGAACATCGTAAATAATGTGTTTATGCATTGTGCCTGTATAAAATAACAATAAGTCACACAAAAATTTATCCTTCCACACACCCTCACCCATCCACCCATCCACATTCATTCTTTTCTCTTTCTCCCCCTTTCTCTTCCTCGTCTCATCACTTTTATACTTTTTCAAAAAAGAAAAAGAAGAATAGAAGAAAGAAACATTGTAATGTGAATTTGTGCAGACTTTTCCTTTCTCTTTCCGGTTCTCTGAGTCGACAATTGACATTCCCCTATGATATTCATGTCGCTTGTGTAACTGTGACTGTATAGCCTCAGACACGCATAAACACACACACACACACACTGTATTCACTCTCTCCCTCTCCTTTACTTGTATATAATGTATAGTTGTGAAATAAAGTGTGTGACATTTTTTTCCCTTTCTCTTTCCTTTTTCCCTCTGTCTCACTCTTTCCTGAAAAATTCCTCAAATTTTGTAAAAGTTGGGACATCTAGTTTTACTTTTCTCCAGTTGTTCCACATGTGAGCCGCGGAGAAAATCTCCTTTCACCTTTTCACCAGAGACTTGGATTAATGCGCTCTTTTTTTTACTTTTTCTTGCACAACTGTGCCAAACCAAGCCAAATCTTACCTTGACTGTACAGGCCATGAATTTCACCTCTTTTCTATCTTTCCAACAAGTCATAGTATTCAAGAAACACACACACATACACACATAGTCTTAAGAGGAGAGGAGGAGGATGAAGGAGAATTTTCAAGTCTAGTCGTTTTGTACCAAAGAAAACAATTCAGCTCTGGGCAGAAAGCCCTTCATCTTTTCACAGAAAAAGGAGCCAGAGAGAAAGAGATGTTAAAGTGGGGAGCGAGAAAAGGGGGAAAAAAGGAAAGACGGGGAGCAAAGAGTACGAAAAGAAGGAGAGAGAGAGTGAGGAAGTAGCAAAACAGTTTGGTACGATGATCTCTAAAAAGTTTTTTTTCCTGGAGGCTAAATCCAGGCGTATGTGCCCCCAAAACTTTGATATTATACAAGTATGCATGTGTGTATCATGGGCTCTCACATAATATGTAAGATTCATGTAAAAGGGTCCAGCATCCACTCTCTTACTTTGTATTTTTTATCAGGGGTTTCAAAAGGACATTGAAAAGAGGGACAAGCGTTGGGAAAAGAGAGAGAGAGCGAAGGAGAAAGAAGGGAACAATTCTTGGCACGATGTTTTAACTTTCCATTCTATGGAGCAATGGAGAAAGGGAAAGAAGAAGTGGTACAAAAGACAAAGTAAGTGAAGAAGGAGAAGAGTCGAGGTGGGAGGGAAGTGACACCAGAAAATTAATATGATTAGATGTAAATTACACCAAGGCCCGGGTAAAAGGAGGAGAGAGGTGGTGGAGGAAGGAAAGGTGTGTGTAAAGGTGAGAACATCGCAGTTTCTAATTCCCATGAGCTCGCAACTTTTGCCCTGCTCAAAAGACAAAAGAGAAAGTCGCAAGCCATGGGCACAGCCAAGATACTGTTACATAAAAAGGATGTATCTCGGGTGAGATGTATATCTGCACACCTTCCCCACGCGCACACACACATTACGTACATGTATAACACAGACATGTATGTGTATGCGCCATATGTACTACATCCAAGGAGGACACGTATAAATACATGAGTGGAAAGTGGAAACAATGAAGAAAACAAGGGAAAGGGTAAGAACAAGACAAGGTTCACACGGGTGGTTTGGTACGACGAAAACATATGTATGCAATTTATACATTTGTGTGTGAGTGTTTTTGTGTGCCTCTCTCTTTTTCTGTGTGTGTGTGTGGATTGTGAAAAACAAAAAGCTCCCATGGATTCAAATGAAGAAAAACTTTTCATGAGATTTCTAGAGTAATCTTACATTTGTTGCGTGAGTGAGCATTACACAGTGCAAAGACAGAAATTCATTGAGCTCATACACATAACAACTGTTTCTTCCCCCTTTCTTTACTTTCTCCTTCTGCTTTACTGTGCTTTGCTGTGCAGAGCTCAACACAGCTTGACTAGGGAGAATGAGAGTTAATACAATATTAAGTGAACTGTTACTCAACAAAAAGTTTTAAAGCCAAGGATTTTAAGGATTCTCTCTCTCTCTTTTGAGTCGAATGATTAGGAAGAAGAGAAAACATTGTGTAATTGTGTACGCAGCTTCACATATTGTATGTATATTGAAATAGGAGGAGGAATAAAAGGGAAGAAGTAAAGTTTAAAAATTTGAAACATACAACGAGGGAGTAATATCTTTGACTACCGACATGGATTTTGTTACCCGGATGAATTTCAGATTCATGGAAATTCTCCTTTCCCCACACTTTATGATAATAATAATAAAGTTATCGAATCGGAATAAGAAATATGCGGATCTGGTGTGTTTGTGTGTGTGAGGAAGTGAGAGTAGAATTGAGGCGGAATTGTAACAGAAAGAGGGGAAAGCATGGGATTTATTGAGATAGCTGACAACGCAAGCCATACAGACGATGTCGTGAATGGAAAGTTGCAAATAAAAAAAGGTTGTGGTGACAAACATTGGGAGAACGGGGAGGTAAACTAGCATTTGGCATTTGGCAAGAACACAAAAAAACGGTCATAGAAACTCAAATGGAGAAAATGTGTGTAAGAACGAGAGAGAAAGAGAGAGAGAGAGAGAGGAAAAGTAGCTTACCTTAGTACAAACGAGACTAATCTCATCTGCTGCCAATTCGTCCCTCGTCAGCAATTGTACTGTTTGCTCCAAGTCACGTGTCCCCAGAAATTGATCACCGTCAAAATCTGTAATTAACCCCAGTTCATCATTATGATATGATAGTCTAATGTATACATGGGTTTATGTAGATATACAGTGTGTATAGTTTAACAGATAGAATCAAGGTAAAGGGTATATAGACGAAAGAGGTAGAGGCAAGGAAGGATTGGAGAAAGGAAGAAACCAATTTTCAAAAGATAGAAAATTTCCCCCATAGGAATTATCCACACAATCTGAGAACACTATCTCTTGTCCCTTCTTACCTTTCTCCTACATTTATGCACATACTTTCTCCTTTTCATGTCTTCCGTTTCTACTAACCCCTCACTTTTCTGTGTCCCCACTGGATCCATTACACAGCATTATCGATGACTTTACTCATCAACCATCATCATTATTATTTCTGCATTCCCCCTAGAATATTTTTATAATTACACTCTTTCTTTTCCTCTCTGGTCAAGTTTCTCCAATGGATTCCCTGCGCGCACAACTAACTCTAACTCCAGATTTTCTTATGCCTGCCGTTTCATTCTTTCTCAAACTGTTGCTATATAACCATACGTATTGTATGGTCTATGTGAGCGTCCCAAAATCAACGCCATTCACTTTGAAATTTACATGTGTAGTACACATTGTGTACTCAGTACACTCACACGTAAGAAATGCAAGGAAATCCTTTTAGATCCTATCTTTCCGCATGATAAATTGGAAAGGTGGTGGACGAAGTGTAAAATACATAAGGGAAAAATGGGGTGTGGCGGAAAAGAGTGAAAATTGTTAGGACTGATTGTCTCAGTCTCACACAAAATGAACAACAATTTAAACCCAAATTTGACGTTTCCTATATCTCCTCAAATTGCATGAGTACCTTTTTTTGAAGGCTACATTCCTTCCCCTCAAAGAGAGAGAGAGAGAAGGAAATCTCCTGCCTGGTTGTCTGCCTGGATGTGTGTATCTGTGCTTGTGAGTGTGGCCACGTTAGTGGTATCGGAGGAAAGCTGGTAAAATCAATAAACAGGCTATCTACCTACCTCTATTCCCTCTCTCCATTATATATGGTTAGAGAACGGTGAAGGAATAGGGAAGAAGGAATAGAAAATGCTAAACAACAGCAAAACTCTGCCATAATAGACACACAAATACAGTAGATACAGTAGATATATAAATTTTATAGGGGAAACAAATAAGGAGAAGAAAATGTGCAAAACTCAAATAGGAAATTTTAATAAAGCCTCAATATGGATTCATATGGATTTTTCATTATAAGGTTTCTTCCACTTTCTCCAGCTTCCAACTTCCTCCAGTTTCATCCACACACATTCTCTATCAAGTTTGGGCAACAGGAGAAAGTAGCAAAAAGAGTGAGTTAGTGTTCGTGTGAGTGTGGGAGAGAAGAAAGTGACGAATACATTACTTCAACTGTTTCACTTTCACAAAGTGTTGTTATGGCATGGCATAGTTTGGATGACAACAGAACAGAGAAAGTGGAGAAAGTTGAGCTTGTCTCCTAGGAATGTGTACTGTCAGACGAAAATCCAGATCTATATAACATGTAGATTCTTCTCAAGCGCCTCTTCTCTTTGATTAACATGTGACAAGGATATCTACAGAGAAAGTGTTGGAGAAAGAGAGAGAGAGAGTGAGAGTTTTGCCGTCGTCAGGCTAAAACTCAGTTTTGTCCGACAACAGAAGACAGTAGGGATGAAGAGAGTGTGGAAGTGGTGGAGAAGGGTTGGAATAACTCATCATCATGTCAAGAAAAAGGAGACGAAGGACAGAGACAAGCACAAAGAGAGAGAGAGAGGGAGAGAGAGGGGAAGACAGAAACGAGGACGGATTTGGAAACCTTGCATATATGAAGAATGTATGTTTATTGGACTTATTATTATGATGAGGAGAGGAGAGGAAAATGAAAAAGTGAAAGCAAGTTGAAACTCTTCACTCTGACTGCCAAACCAAAAAGCCCAGCGCCAAGCCAACTCATCGGCAACTTGAAGTTTCTAGTTTTTCCGCGGAAAATGAGAGAGAGAGAAAGTGTGAAGCACACACACATACACACACCCATGAAGTGAAAGGAGGAGAGAAACAGATAGGAAGAAAAAGTGAGAGAGCGACACATGTAGTCAATCTCTCTCTCTCCTTCTTCATTTGCCTGGGCTCGGTGAGTTGACGTAAAGTGAGCTGGTGCTCATCAAGAGGAAAACGAGGAAAGAGGGAAATGGTGTTAGCCATATATAAGGAAATGAGGATCAAGTCTGTAATTTATACCGAGAGAGAAAAGCACAAGGACTTTCTCTCTCCCTCTCGTTACTGTTTCTCACTACAGTGTACAGGAGCAGCATACAGAATGATAGAAATGTAAGAGCGGAGAAACCCGCCAAGGAGATTCGTGGAGAAAGTCGAGTGGATGTGCCTTCGTAAATGTGAAGGAGGGAACTAGGAAGCACATTTGAATTAGTTACGAATTATACCATGAAGAGAGAGAGAGAGAGAAAGAGGGATGCGGAAAAGGCGACGAAGTCCGGATTTTCATTTCTGTTTTTGATGAATAGCCTATCCCCACCAGTCTCTATATTTATACACGAATCCTCCTCCAACCATCCCCAGTCATTCTCCACTTTTCTCGCTCCTTACTTTCATCCCAACTCTTTCACTTTTTCCTGTCTTTGGCCCTTTTCTTTAAATCCCATCCGTACCATACATCTGTCTTTCATTGAGAAAAGAAAGAGGAGTCAAAATTACCATGCGTCACAAATCCAAACACATTCACATCATTCATTGCTTGATTTTTAATTATATGACACATACTAAATGTATTTTTCCACATCATTTTGTGTCAAAATTTGGAAAATGTGTTTCAGGTTTGGAAAATGACGAGAGAACAGGTTCATTGAATCGGTTCAAAAAATGTTTTCAAAATTCTACGAGACTTCTTTTCAAAAGAGAACAAAAAAATGTACAAAATTTCCTTCGATCTCGGGTGACCCTTTATTATGTGAGGCTGAAATTCTATACCCCTAAAAGATAATACATATACATCCTTTTATATAACGATATAAATCCTTCATGTGGACTCTCCATGTTGTGAGGGCAACAATGATTTGCAGTACTATGTATCACAATATAGTTGTAGTAAAGTGCTCCATGGCATTGTACAATGTGGAACAAGGATTTGCAAAACTTTCTCTTGCAAAAAGACTTACAATTACGAATGATTAACTTTACCGTGAAATCTTTCTCTGTCTAGAGCTGTCTGTCCTTTCTTTTCTCCCTCCTCCTTTTTTCCTTTTCTCCAAAAACATTCTCTCTCCCTTTTAATCCTTTTCCTTTTTCTGGGAAAAGTCTGCCTGACTGTTTAGGAGAGGCTGAATACTGGAGTTCGAAATGCTTTGTGCTGTACCATTTTTACTTTGAGAAGAAACCGGAAGTGAGAGGCTCTTCCTTCGTCCTTTATCGTACACAACATTACTTACATAACAAATTTCGAAATGAGAGTGAGTGGAGATTACATTCTAAATTTTTCTCTTCTTTCTTATCTTTCATCTTAATTTTCATTCCACTTTCTTTTCCCTTCTTCCGTTCACATTTTTCTTCTCTTGTTGTTTCTCAGAAACAGACAGACACAAAGAGGAGAGAAAGGATGGGAGTAGTAGAGGAATGTGCTTATTCCTTTTTAAATAAATGTAAGAGAAAGACAAGTTGGAATCCAATTGAATAAACTTGTTCAACAAGTCTTGTTGGACTCTCTTCCTGCCTATCTCCAAACTCTCTCTCTTTCTCTCTATGTGTATGTCTCTTTTCCTTTGTAGTGTCAGAGAGAAAGGAGGAAAAATTAGCGTAATACTTTTGTCCGCTCCAACTTTCTCCAGACTGTCTACATCCAAAACTCTTTGTAAATAGTAGATTCCTCCTCTTTGCCTCTTTTTATAAGGAAAGTTTAGAACCGAAGAGCAGAAGAGGAGGGAGTAGTGTCTTCCCATGAATGTCTTTATGTGACCATGTATAATGACAGTTTGAGTGAAAATATTTTGACTGCTCTCTCTCGCTCTCCGTCTCTCTCTCTATCCCTCGTTTTTCTGGTCTTGTTTTTCCTATACATTCCCCTAAGCAAATTTTCAACTAGAATACCACCACCAGCCGCCGACGAAGAGGCGACCAAAAATAGCAAAGAGGAGGAGGAGGAGGAGATTGACGATGACGATGCTTGGCTAGCCCCATTAGATCAAGTAAGGAAAAATAGAGAGTGAACAAGGAAAATTTTATGTATGCAATGCATATGTAGGAGAAAGGGAGAGAAGAGAAAGTGAGAGGAGGAAAGAAGATGCACTGGTAATTAAAATTTAGTAGTCGAGTCACGACCTTCCAAATCCATGATAATGCTGACTATACTTTGCTGTCATCCGTCGTACTTGAAATCCTTGTTTTTCCTCTTCCAATTCCCATGCAAGGAACTCTTTCTCCCTCACAGTAGTCTAGCCTATTCCTATTCCTTTAAATCTCGTCATATCCCCTTTTCTCGTCTAAATCTTAAACGGTTCAAGAGAGGGAGAGAGAAAGTGAGAGGCAACTTATTATTCTCTGGATTTCAACAAATCGTCTACTTAATGCAATCGTTTCAAAGCATCACAGCCCCCACAAAAAAAACTTTTCCTTCTCTCACTCTCTCTCCCTTTTTCTCTCTTTTCGCACTCGCAGTAGAAGAGGAGCAGAGAGAGATTTTCGATTCTTGTTTTTTTTTCCTCTTCACGCATCTACATGTACATTTCCAAGCACGGGAACAAAGAGATGGAGAGAGAGAGAGGCAGAGAAAGCATATCCATAGCTATTTGAATCCATTTTGAATTCAAATGTGTTTTTAAAATGAGAATATATGTTCCCTCTATACTATATGGATGAGTCGTGATTTGATTTCAACTCCCTCCCTCCTTCCTTCTTTCATCGTATATTTTCGAATGTCCTCTTTTTATTCCTCCACATTCCCACCCACACAAACTTAAATACTAAAATGGGCCATTTTTTTCACGCCCACTTTCCCCTCCCCATGTCTTCCTTCTAGAGTTTGGAGAGAGACAGTTTGAGAGGGGAAACCTCGTTTGTGCCATAAAAACAAATAACACATCATCCTCAATTTATGAACAGTCTGTTCTTTTTTGGGGAAACAAATTTTGGGAGTGCACTGAGTTAGCGGGTTGACAAAGATATTTAAAATTAAAGGTGAGGTAACGGGGGGAAAGAGAAGGAGTAAAAGTGTGGGGCTTTTTTACGAATAGGCTTTTCCCAGAGTGTCGTCGTCACTTCATTGAGAAAATCAAATTAGAGCAGAATATGTGGAAAGTTTGGGTCGAGCGAGGGAGAGGGAAGGACGGAAGGAGCGATGTAAATGGAGAGAGAGGAAAGGCTTCAAAATGTGGAGTGGAAAATGAAAAGTGTATTAGCTTACCATAGATGCGAAATGCGTAATAAACTTTGATGTCTCTTGGAGCATGAAAACAAAACGTAGATAAAAAGTTCTTAGGTTAGTTAATTGAAAAAGTAAAAATAAAATAAAGAAGACAAAGTATTTACACTACTATTTATATATTTATTACGAAATAAGAAATTGAAAATGTGAGAGGACCATAAATTATGCGTATTCAACAAATTCAATATTCACTATGGTGCTCTCTGGATGATAGCCATGGATATGAGATTTTAAACACAAAGAAATAACTATATACAATATGAGAATGAGTGGAGTTTACCGTGGAGCATGATCGGAGAAAGCTGAGAGCATGTCAAGGAAATCTTCAAAGCTCATTCCCGTCCCGTCCCTGCTGAAGACTGAGCATATTCTGTTTCGGAACGGATTTTCCTGTAATTATCACAAGATTATTACCTTTTATTGTCCCTCGACTCACGCCATGTTTTGCTCTTCTCTCTTTCACTTTCCCCTCCTCCTCCCATTTTATATTCCATTCATTCAGGCCCTCACGCGCCTGGCCCCACCTCGACCCCCGCCCTCCCCACTTCACTATATTTAATTATTTATTCCCTGTGGGTATTTGCCAAGAAATATTTGTTTCCCACTTTCACTTTATGTAACGACTGGAGAGACAATCCAAATATCATTTACTTGTATTAAAGTCTACCGTACGTGATCAATTTGTAGCCGTAGAGAATTAGTGTAAGGAATGCAAAAACGAAAATTATTTCAGAAGATTTGTTTTAAAAAAAATTAAATGAAGTAAACTATTGAATCCATTACTGAAAATTTTATACTTGAATATTTCATCAACGGAAAATTATAAAAAAAAATTTACTAAACATCACACAACTTCACTGCATCGGAGTCCCGGGGCACATAGCTAAATACGGTATTGCAATACTTATACAGTGTCCTCCAATCGATTGTGTCGGCAAGTCCACAGAGTATTTACTGAGAGAACATTTTTGTTAGACCTCGACTCCAATTGCATCATGTACGGTACAATGGCATAATGTTGGGGAAAGTGAAAATAGAGAGTAGAAAAGAAGAAATATGTATACACACATACAGGGTGGCCCAAAAGTCACTTCCAAAGTAATAAATTCGGTATTTTGGCACGTTTGGCAACTCCGACCTGGGATTGGTGTCAAAAGATAGTGTATCTCATGGCATTTTTTTGGTCATACTTAAGGGAGCAAAAACTTAAGGGGCAATATGTAACCAGGGGTCATTCTT